>JAECUM010002737.1:0-21463 GCA_016617855.1 Megalonaias nervosa | reverse complement strand
CGAATAACAAGTAATGCATATGATCGCTTGTCCTTATAACATCTGCTATATGGACAACGGCTTCAATAGCATATTGACAGACTTTCATTTCCCTAAAGCGAGCCTCATTTCCCTACTGCCAGCCTCGCTGATTTGACTTCTTCAGTTGATTCTTGCCCTCAATCTGGTTTCAACTGGAATAACCAAAGCGCTAAGCATGTTTAATTACCATGTAAATAACACTGTTTAGCCATGTGGTTGTTGTGACAATGTACATTGTCATTAAAACAAGAAGGAACTGTTGATTTAGCGGTGTTTATTCCTAATGGAATATAGTAGGGTCGTAATACATGAGGATTATCCCACTCGTCAGGTAAACGAAAACAGTCTTTTTTTCTCTTTGCAAAAGCTACAAATAAAAACTACATAAATACGGTCTTGTACACTGAAAAAATTTTGTTTGATTGATCTCTCTGGCGCACGTGCACACGCGTGCACACTCACGCGCATTAACTTAAATATTGATTTCAAGTTCTTTATTTTTTATTGCAATTTGATTATGAGATTATTGTTGCGGTAAAAATACAACTTGCACTTAATTTCTTGATGATGTGGGGTCGTATCGTTGCGTACAATTTACCAATAAACAATACCCATAACTTATACATGTTCAAACCATCTTGATCATTTTGCCAATATTACTCAACATAACAGCTACATATGTTCTAAATGCAGACGAGCTTGCACACTGAGACATAATTCTCTCTCTCTCTCTCTTGTTCACTAATAACAACAGTACTTTTGATTTATGAGACAGAAAATACACGTTTACGTTGTATGTTTGTACCGTTAGGTTGTCGAGTAGCATGTGTACTGTAGAACTTGTTTTGGTACGATCCCTTTATTTTTCGTACACGGTCAGCACCACCAAATGATAATTATTTATTTTACATATAATTTTTCGTACACTGAAATTAATAATTATTTTTTCATGTACAAAAAATTACATAAAATACGGTATTCCACTTTTGATGACATTGCGAAAGCTTGCTGGTTTCACTAAAGATTTCTCAAATATGTGACATTAAAATCTTTACCAGGGTCAACAAAATTTTTGAAACAAAGTGAATTCAAAGTTTTGATATATTTGAAATATTTTAAAAGAAATTCTGATCCCGGACAAGCCTCCAATTTCAGTTATGACATGATGGTCTTAAACTAAGCAACAGAAAGAAGCAAAACCAACAAGTTTATCAAAATCAACAAATAATTTATTCCCAAAGTTAATGAAAAACTGTTAAAGCTACAATAAAAATCCAAAACACACTCATATACAAAGTAGAACTTTTAGAAGAACATACAAGTTAGAGAGTTAGATCCCAGATAATCCTAAAAGTTATAAAGTTATATGACAGGTCCAAAAGTATAGAGTATTCTGAATGAATTCCAGTATTGAATATACTGATGTACCAAATCTTGAATAAGTTGATGTGCCAACTGTCTTGACGTATCACAGTGATAAAATTCACAATGTCTTTGAATGAATTCACAATAATCCCAAAACAGTGAATTTGTTCAAAATATCAATAATTCCATAGAATAATTTTTAAATAAATGATTCCTCTCAAATGATTCCTATTGGAACACAACTGAAAAAGATTCTAGAGCCAGAACTTGAAGGAGGAACGAAATAATTTTGTTGGCAACAACCTTATATAAAAATCTAAGTCACAGTGAAATGACCAGGATGTCAGTAAAAAGTTCTCTTCCAGAACCTAAGTTGTAAATAAGACTAGACCTTGAACTCAAATATTAATAAACAACTTTTTCTTTTTTAAAAAAAAATGATAAAATTCAGGTATGCCATAACTACTGTACCCTTAATGATAGACGAAGGTCAAGCAAGCAAAATAAAGTAAATATACTTTACGTGTGTGTGTGTGTGTGTGTGTGTGATTTAGATTTTTAACGTAGCTTTAACAATTTTTCAGTCATATAGCTACGATGTCTGCAGTGTGACAGTTTATAGTGATGTCTAGCACTGGGGTATCATGCCGCAGACATGTAGCATGATGTCCCACCCAGTCACATTATCCTGACACCGGGCCGACCAGTCCTAACACTAAACTCTTAATGCTGAGTGTCAAGCGATGCAGCTGTTAGTACCATTTTTTAGAAGTCTGTGGTATGACTCGGCCGGGGTTCGAACCCGCGACCTCCCACATCTGAGGCGGACGCTCTAACCACTAGGACACCGGAGCAGTCTATACATTACATAATAGACAGTGAACATAATCAGATAAGCATCCACTTTTTTGCCTGCATGTGGTAACAAAGATGTGTTTTATATGATAATGGGGTCAATACCTTGGCCCTAGTGGTCATTTCAGAACCATAAAAGTAACTGATATATTTAAGTTGAATCTGATCTAAGCTAGTATGCAAAAGTAAAACTAAACATTATGCACAGGCAAATAGGATGTTTCCTGCTGTCTGCTGCAACACTAATAATAGGTTTTGTGTAAAACTGATATTTATTTATTAAAATATGACTAGTACTTCCATTTAGAAAAGATGTAAATTGGTAAACTGCTATATAAATAACATAAAATGCAATCCTGTAAATAGTAGTTTCATAAAATGTGGGTCTATGGTCCCCAGAACTGACTGAGCTTGTTTGCACTCACATGTTTGCAGACATCTTAAGGTGGAGCTGGTGGACCTGCATGGCTGCCATATATAGGTATTTTGTGCCCATTGTGCCTCAACTTTGTTTGCAAGTACAATTACACCAAAAAGCTAGGTCAGGACAAGGACATCCCCCCCCCCCCAAATTCTTGTGGCCATAGCCACACTTTACCATACTTCTGATGACTTTTATTTATTTCCAGATTTGACAGAAAGTATTCTAGCTTGGATTCCTTTTAGATTTATACCAATGATTCCATTCTGCCATCATGAATGCTTGGCATTACTAAAAGAAAAAAAAAGGAAAAAACCCAAAATCTTACAAAACTGCCCTTAAAAAAAAGATAAACAGAATATAAGGTTGCACCCTAACATGGGGGTCTTTTAATATTGGATAAACAGTGCTGATGTACAATCAGATATGAAGAATGGATGAAGATACAACATGTAGAGAAATCTGAAACATTTGTTTTCTTAACACATGGAATCAACTGCACTTGATAAATTTAGACAGATCACTTCCTGCTGAACCAGATTTCTTGACCAACTACTTTTAGACTGGCAACAGATCAGTTTTTTGGTGTTTATGAGTCTTCAAATTTTCACTGTATTAGACTGGTGAGAGATCTGGTTTTTGGTGCTAGAAGTCTTCTAATTTGTATTAGATGGTGAGAGATTCGGTTTTTGGTGTTTACAAGTCTTCTAATTTTCTCTGTATTAGACTGGCGAGAGATCTGTTTTTGGTGTTTACATGTCTTCTAATTTCATTGTATTACAGTTTCAGTGACATATATGTCTAATGAATTCATTTCTTGGATTTAATTTTATGATCAGGAGGAAAGATGGTTAAAGATGATCTCTGGCATGTTAATTGTAAAATGCTGATTTGATGCATGTATTTTTCTATTTAAAAGTGTTGGCTATTGCTTCATGTTTTGGCAATGACTTTAAACTATTGTTTAAATCATTAGATTGTTGTAAGCATTGCTTTTGGGTTTTATCATGAGACCTGAAAATTTCAGTTGATTTATTTAAGGGAAGAGGGAGGCAAGAGTTTAAGGTAAGTAGGAGGGTGACATAACAGGTGAGACAAGTTCAGTTTTATTTGTTTTTGGTTTTACTGGCTGTGGACCAGATGAGCTTACAGGATCCTGTCTGTCATCCATTGTCTGTCTTTTAGTTCAGGTTTATTATCACTATCCCACCCAAACTACTTGGAAGATTACCATGAATCTTTACACACACATTCATCCCATAAGCTGCATGTTGCTCCTAAAAGAATATGATGCCACTCAGACTAAAAAAGTCTTGCTATCACTACTTCTCCTGAATGGATAGTAGTATCAGAATGGGTGTTTTCACAAGAAGAATATTGCTAATGTCTTGTTGATCCTTAATGAAAAAGGGGCCAGTCTGATTTCCAATATGGCTATCTTGAAAATCTTTGTTATTGCTCAGTGCTCAACGAAATTTTTTTTTTAGACACAGGCTCTTGGCTGGTGACATAAATAAATTCACAAGCCCAGACTCCAAATTTCCCCTATTTCAGTATTGTCATGCATTGTTGCAATAGCTACAGTTCAAATATAAATTCAGTAGGATTCAAAGGGTTTGAAGGTAATGCAAGTGTCATTAGTATTCATCACTACACTCACTAGGGACTGGATGGTCCTGGTGTTCACACTTCTCTGCTGGATTCCCAGAGCGAATCCTGGTCAGAACCAAGTCGACGTATGTCTATGTGTTATTTGCAGTATGTGCAAAGAATTAATAGCCCCCCCCCCCATTTTGTTTTCGCTGGCATGCTTTACACAAACTACATCAACCGAGAGAATGATGATGCTTTGCATTCTATATATGCAGTAAAATCGACTTCAGAGAAACATTGCCACTGTTCACAAACTTGTCAAAAATATAATATATATGGCTTAAAGAGTCTCATTCAAGGCAATATTATTTAATAACTTTTGTCCTTATAAAGGCATCTAGCATCTCTTACTGGGTTTTTCCACTTCCTGATTCTACCTGTGTAAATTAGTTATTGTCAGCCAGTTAAGTAATATGTAAAATGGTGGTTTATAACTGACCTCTTTGCCTTTAATTGCCACTATTTAAACTGCCCAAGGGATACTTTTACATCAGCTCCAATCATGACTGTTCACCATTTATACATGTTACATGTAACAGGCGTACACTATTTTCCACACTTTTTCAATGCCGAAGCCAATCAACACGCCGTTCTACCCCATTTGCCTGAGGCTCACTTCTATGACAACATGCGCACTGAACAACGAGAAGCTTTCTAAGCTTGGTACCACACTCACGCCTCAGACCTCTTCTGCTTTCAGGAAGAAATGTTAAAGTATTGTCTTTCCGACGTGGACATTTTATGATGTTGCTGTGGAAAATTTTGAGAACTGTTCATGGAACATGGAGGGATTGATCCTTTGAAAGAAGCTTGCACCATTGCCAAAGCATGTTCCTTAGTGTACCACCAACAATTCATGCCCGAAAAAATCCTGGCTGTCATAAGCCCTCAAGCGACGAACTTTGTCAATCGTCAATATTCGGTCAGAGCCCTACGCTGGCTACATTACTTGTGCGACAAGGAAGGCAAATGCATCCAACACGCCTGCAACGGAGGAGGCAATAAGACCATCAGAACGTATTTAGTAGATGGTTGGGACTTAAAAAATCCCAAGATCGTGTACGAGTTTAACGGGTGCTTATTTCGCGGATGTCCGATCTGTTGCCCTCAACGTGGCAATAAAAATCAATTTTTACAATGGACCATGGAAGACTTGTACCAGGCTACTTGTCAGCAGCGCTTGAAGTTAGAACAGCAAAAGATACCAAGTGGTGGAAATGTGGGAACACGAGTACAATCACCGTTTGAAAACTGATCCCGAGTTTAAACGCATCATGGAAAGTTACAAGTAGGTGGACCCACTGAACCCGAGGGACAGTTTGTATGGAGGACGGACAAATGCCACCTGTTTGCTGTACCATACTTGGATGTGTGTTCGCTGTATCCTTACATGTGCAGATATTGTCACTTTCTCGCAGGGCACTCACAATTGCTGATGGAACACATCGACCTGGACAACATTCGACAATATGGAGGATTGATCAAGTACAAAGTTTTGCCTCCCACGGACTTGTACCATCCTGTTTTACCTCACCGTTGCCAAGGAAAACTGATGTTTCCTTTGTGCCGTACTTGTGCTGAAACGTGCAACCAAGATCAGCCTTGTCAGCACACCCAGGAAGAACGCGCCTTGAGGGGAACGTGGGTCAGCATGGAATTGTTTAAAGCTCAGGACTTGGGATACCAACTGTTAGAAGTGTACGAAATTTACCACTTTCCCAAGACAGAAAAATACCACAAGGGTGACGAGACTCAGAAAGGCATTTCGCAGACTACGTGAATGCCTTTTTGAAACTGAAACAAGAAGCCAGTGGCTATCCTTCCTGATGCCACACTCTCGAAGACCATAGAAATTCAAAGAGAAATACTGGGAGCAGGAAGGCATCACTTTAGCCCACATCGAGAAAAACGAAGGAAGGCGATCGTTTGCCAAAGTGATGTTGAATTGTTTGTGGGGCAAAATGGCACAACAACTGTGTTTACCCAAGACGGAGTATTTGTCCGACTCTTCCCGCTACTTCCAGATGATTCACGACAAAACCAAATACATGAAACACGTGGATGTCATTCGTGAGTACTTGATCTTAGTCAATTACGAAGAAGAACTGGACTTTGTAGAAGCCGATGAATTTGGAAATGTCATCATTGCGGCCAACATCAGAGCCCATGCTCGTTTAAAACTGTATGAAGCTTTAGAACTGTTAGGAGATCGTGTGCTGTATTTTGACACGGACAGTTACATCTACATCGATCGCCTGGGTCACCGGCACCCTGACATCAAAGGAGACTGTTTAGGAGCCTGGATGGACGAGTGCCCCAACAACAAGATTCTCAGATTTGCTAGTGGCGGTCCTAAAACTTACAGCTACGAATACCAAGACCCACAAGTGGAAGTGCACACAGAGTGTAAAGTGAAAGGATTGACTCTCAATTATCGCACCGGTCGAGTGGTGAGCTTTGGCGTATTGAAAGAACCCTTGCAGTCTGGACAGGATGGAAACTTTAAAGTGACCACCTACGAACCTCACGAGATTGTACATTTACCCACATACCAAATTGTCAGTCGACCCTTGGAAAAGTTTATTAAATCGTGTATCTTAAGCGAGTATGGCTTCCCAACCACTTCACTTTACCGTACGGTCACATTGATATTGGTCAGCATATAAAAAGGGACAACATCAAAGACCGATAGTTTGTTGTGACTATGAACACCATGCGAGAAAGATGAATGCTAACAAACAGACCACACCATTCAAGTTCAGTGATTCTCAAGTGGAGTGCGAAGCTGTACCTTGCGATGTCAGGGATGCATATGTTGTGACCTCAGCGATTCAGTACCACATCATGGGAACTTTGCTATGACTACTACTACGATACCTACCATGGAAAGTGATGCTGTGCGTGTCAAACCTGATGGATGTGAAAGCGATGCCACTTGTCATCATACACCTTTTCACTTCACTGGTTTTCATGGTGGATGTTATCATGAAACCATGCGGCTACCACCCTACTTATGTCATCCAACCCTGAGTAAACTCTGCGGATTTCATTGTACCCTCATTAAAATGAACCTGTGAAAGATGAATATTTGTTCTCCGTGCGTTTGCCTGAATACTGCAACTTTGAAAGTCGATTCCAAACCTTCCAGGGAAAATGCCCAAAATATCTGGGAGGACCTACCCCCAAAGAATTAGCCAGAGCCGGATTTATCTACTTGGGCGAAGGGGATAAAGTCAGGTGCTTCAGTTGCGGTGTGTCACTTCACCAGTGGGAACAGAAAGATTCCACTTACTTGGAACATGCTCGATGGTCTCCGTACTGTCACTACCTACCTTTAGTGGGACCTAGTCATTGGAGTGGCATACCATGTCCTGTAAGAAACCAGCTTGGCTAGGAGTCAAACTTTGGACAACACCTAGACAAGTATTTAAACCCCATTTAAAAGATAATATTTAAAGATTACCAAATGAATTGCAAGAGAAGATCTACAAGGAAGTTTGGCAGGGACTTAACAGAGCAAAATCTCAGTTGGTGACTCAGGAACTTTTATGTCGAGAAATTCACAAGAGGAAATTGACAAAAGTCAACAAGTCAGATTTCTCTGGATCAGGTGTTCATTCATCCAAATATTCCGCTTTAGACCATTTACATTAGAAGATTTTAATGACATTCTTGACCGTTTCCTGGAATGGCAGTGGCCAGAAATTACTCACTATGTCCGTCACTTTCGCTCTTGGAGAAGTTTTTGAATAAAAAAAGGACATTTAGAAGTGACCCTCAGCGTGGGTATAAATGCTGACTGACATGTTCATCAGTACTTTACAAGAGAACATTCGTGGTTTGCCTGTGGAGTTCAGAGAACGCATTTACAGAGAGTTGGTCAAAATACAAGTGAAATGCAAAGAACAATTGCATCCGTTCCGTCACCAATGTTTGAACCACTGGTACCTAAATGCAGCAAGAGGATTGATTCATGTGAAAGCGTTCCAATGGTCAGACATTGTTTAACTGGACGAGGACCAGAAGACTTTGGTTGCTACTCATGCTTCTACTTATAGCATGGCCATACTACAGTACAATGAATTCCAGAGGAAGAGTTAGAGGATTACCAAAATCTTTTACACTACCAAATTTTGTCTGAAGAGGAAAATTCTGTGCGGTGTGTATTGTGTGAACTAGTGACCAAAAAATTTGGATTCGCTACTGGAGTACAATTAGCTCTGTGCAAAAAGTACACTTGTTACCTCCGACAAAAGAAAGACATTGCCATGAATGTCTAGTTTAGAAGAGAACATTCACATTCTACCTCTGGAGTTGAGAGAACACATTTACCAGAGTTGGTCAAAATACAAGTGAAACGCAAAGAACAATTACATCCGTTATATCACTGATGTTTAAACCACTGGTACCTAAATGCTATAAGAGGACTGATTCAGATGAAAGATAAGATAAGATAAGAATTCTTTATTTCAGACTACATAGTCCATACATCTAAATTAAAATAAGGATATAAAGTAAAACATTGTAAACATAAAAGAACATATATATCATACGTACATGTATACAGATACATTTACAACAATTAACTGTGGCCTGCATTGTTAAGAATGAAATTAAGTGGCACATTTAAAGGGTAATTTGTTCCATCTACTAATAATATGAGAATTTAAATGAATGTCATAGTTCCAAAGTGATTTCAATATACAGTTCTCACTATTAGATATTCTTGTTATCATTGAGAATACATACTTTCTCATTACTTCATCAAAACTGAATACATTATAATTTACAAACATGGAGGCACTGTTCCATCTAGGAAGACCTAATAGAAAATGAAGACTATTATTATAACCAATTACTAGTTTTCTTTTCATACATTCACTAAAGTTTGTCCACAGTGGAGCACAATACATTGTGCAGCAATAAGATTTGAATAATCTAATTTTGATACTCAGTGAACAATTCTTAAATTTGCGTAGAAACATGTTTGTTCGAGTACAGAAAGATCGATAATGTCTCATATCTTCATTATCTGACTGATTGGATTTCAAAATATGACCCAAATACATATAACTGTCAACATACGTAAGAGCATTGCCGTTAAGATATATAGGGGGAGGTGATAGTAATTTAAAAGAAGTTGGCTGAAAGACCATGCATATTGATTTTTTTGTATTATAGATGATATCATTCTCTAATGCGTATTGTTCACATATCTTCAATAATTTCCTTAAACCTGTTAAAAATGTTCAAGTGGTCAGACATTGATCCACTATTCCCGGACGATAAGGATTGGATTGTTGTTCGTGATTTTTTTTTTACTACAAGGTAGACATACTGCAACGAATTCCAGAAGAAGAGTTAGAGGATTACCAAAATCTTTTACACAACGTAAACTTAGTTCCAGAGGAAACTTCTGAACGGTGTGTGATATGCATGTTAGTGACTAAACCATTTAGTTTCACCACTGGAGTACGATCATCTCTGTGCAGAAAGTACACTTATTGCTTCCGACAAAAGAGGGTAAAAAAACAGGCTACCATGCCACGACCTTTATCATGATACAACAGATTCCGTGGAAGGAAATCAATGAGAGTATTCAAACGGTGGAGGATTACCATTGCATTTATAAGGACTGTCCATTGAATTGGGGTCGATGTGTGGTGTGTGTCTTAGTGACTTGCTTTCTTGGATTTCGTTTACCAGCCGATTCCTTGTGGACTCTTTACGAACAGTACATACCACCCAAAACATGAAAGTGGTCCCTTTAAATGCACACAAGAGACTCATTCTGTTAAAAGCCTTGCGCTTTCATCAGAATACTTCTCGACCTCTACGGGAAAAAAAGATTCATCAACTTTTAGGTACTGAAGATGAGTATGACAATGTGTGTGTAGCTTGTGACTTACACCTGCACTGGAAAGATGTACGTGACTGGAAAAGTTTGGGCTTCAAGGCTTGGACCAAAGAAGTGGCACACCTTGCCCAAGATTTGTGATCCGAAATTCAAACGTTCAGTGAAAAAAGTAACTTTTAAACCTGTGTTAGTGACATTGCCAGAAGAAGAACCTGTCACCCAGGAAAACCACTCCATTCAGGACATCCCCGAAAGGCTATTCCGGGAGGACCTCTGTGTGACTTTGCCAAGTGTAGAGAGTCTAAGAACATTACACACTGTCCCTAGGACACTACACCGTCAGCAAAAATGTTGTACAGAGACTTGTTTATATTCCACTTCAGTCATTTTGATGTGTATTTTATCCATGTACTTAACCATTTGGCTTTTATGTATTTTTGTCTTTTGTGTTCACATTTAAAGTTTGCAATAAACGTGTCCTGAAAAAAAGCATAAAAACTCTTGTCATGTCTGTCTTTGTGTCAAAAGTGACATTCCCTACACTACTATGGCTACCTCTACTGTCTCTGCTCCCTCTTCCTCCACTTTCAAAGTCATCGACGAAAACTTAGATTGTGCCAGTTGGGAGGCCTTTTATCTTTGGCATCCCTTTAACATGTTCATTGCCGTGTCCAGTGATTCAGGCAAACTGAATTTGTCAAACATTTGATCAAACATGAACATCATTTGATCGATCGTCCACCTCAATGGATTGTGTGGTGTTACAAAGAGTAGCAATTGGCATACAGACTTCTGCGAGAAAGTCAAGGCGATTCCATCGTGTTTGTGGAAGGCATTCCTGGCTAAGACGACGGGATCGTGTCTGGCCCCAGTCAAACACATCTGGTCATCTTCGACGACATGCAAGGAGAAGACGAAGAAGAAATTAAACTGTGGTTTATGTGCAAAGGGCATCATCGTAATGCCAGTGTCATTTACATTACCCAAAATTTGTTTCAACAAAGTAAAGCCCATCGCACCTTCAGTCTCAATGCTCATTATGTGGTCTTATTCAAAAGCCCTGGAGATAAATCACATGTGCAAGTCTTAGCCAAACAGTTAGGAATGCCTTGGCTGACTCATGCATATGATGATGCCACTTAAACCCCACACGCCTATTTACTCGTGGATTTAAAACCCACCCACCCCGATTATCTGCAATTTCGTACCCATGTTTCACCACTGGTGCCAAGATGGAGGATCTGTCATGTACACATTCCCGTTGTCAACATAATAACAACAACAACAAAAAAGTCTTTTAAAAACTTGGTCACTTTGGGTCTGTGACACACATCATCAACATGACGTCCCTTCAGTCTCATCTTCCCCGTCAAATTGATTCGTGCCTTGTACGGCATCATTCGCGAAAAAAAATCCACAAATACGTGCTTGTGTCTTAGAAGCTAGTCTCAAAGAAGTCTTAGGATGGTTTACGGTGACAACATGTCAATTACTGCAAGGCATCATTTGCTTTCCACGTCAAACCAAATGCTTTTTTGAGAGAAAATGGCCTTGACGCAACTGGCCGATCCCCGCATCCACACTCGTATAAAAAAGCAAATCATTTTGAAACCTGGAGGTAGCGGTTTTCAGGCGGTGTCATCATTTGCTCCCTCTTAAAATGGGATCCCAATGCTCCCAAAGTCCGTCCCAAGAAAAAAGCCACTCCCCAACATACCCAGAAGAAAGAGAAAAAGAGCAACAGTGTCAAGACAGGTCACGGCCTCAGAAAAGTCCCCAGAAAAAGAAAAAGAAAAGCCCACAGAAAACAGCATGAGAGGCACTGCAGCCAGGACACAACCTTACATTCACAAACCATGACCTGCCGCAATGGTGACCATGTCTCCAGTACCTCAGGTTCTTCCACTTCTCCGTTGCTGGTGATGCCAGCCAAACTCAGTTTGACACGCGTTCTTCCTAATTTGATGAAACAATGGAAACCCACGTCTCCAAGAACTTCTCCAGCGGTGACACCCTCTTCCTCTTTAGCGGCAGTGGCAGCTGCTCACAAAGTACCTACCCCAAAAATCAAAGTCCAAGAGAGATCGGGCATGTTACAGAGTTTACTGGATTTATCCAAGCAAGAACTGTCCCGATTTAGTCGTTGCGAACTCCTACATGACGCGTTGATACAATGTAAAGACAATCAGTGGCGACACATTCCAGTATAAAAAAGACCTGAGGTAAATGATGGGGATCAGTGTTTTTTGTGATCCTGAACGACCAAAGATGTCCCCACAAAGAAGTGCACACTGTCACCATTGTCGTTCTTCTGTCCAAAAAGGAAGAGGAAAAAGAAAAGGACAATCTCTTTATCCACAAAAATGCTTAGCCAAGCATCGACATCACCCCCAGAATAGACACACTTGTCCAAAGAAAAGGAGAAGCAACCAAAGGGGAGGATTTTTTTGCCCTATAGAACATATGGTCGAACAGTTTGAACAAAAATTTTATCAAAAGTACAAAAAAAATAAGATAAAAGGACGCATGTCAAGCCATGGACTTCAGTGTATTTTTGTGTGTATGTGTGCTCCTGAACACCCAAAGATGTCCCCTCAAAGAAGTGCACACTGTCACCATCGTCGTTCTTCTGTCCAAAAATGGAAAAGGAAAAAGAAAATGACAGTCTCGTCATCCGAGAAAATGCTTAGCCAAGCATCGGCGTCACCCCAGAAAAAACACACTCATCCAAAGTAAAAGAGGAGGATTTTTTGGCGATTTTGGAAAACAAATCGTCACCTTTTTGACGAAGCGATATTTAAAAAAAAAAGTTAAAAGGCTGTGTGCCAAATCATCGACATCGGTGTATTTTTGGTGTATGCCACAGAACCAAACAGCAAACAAACAAAGATGTCACCCCTCCAGAAGACGTCCTTCTTCTAGTCCCAAAGGAAAGAAAAGGAAAGGACTGCTTCCTCATTTAGCCAAACATTGGGACGTGTTATCCGTCCTGTCCAAGGCTTCTCCACCCATGCGAAAAAAAACTCATTCAAACCGCCTTCAAAGACGTCATCGATTCTGTGTGTGAATGTTGTCTGAATGTCTTGAAAGGATTAATACCTTTGTCTAAACATCAGAAAGACTGCTTAGCCAAGCATCGACACGTTCTTCGCCAGATGGTTCCAAAAAAAAAAATCCCCATTCGTCAAAAGAAAAAGATGTTGGTGCAACGCGGAGGATTTTTATCCCTGATGTGACCTATTGTCAAAGGAGTAGTGGGACCTATGTTGGGAGGTATTTTAGGATAAAAGGAGGATTCTGGAGTCGAAAGATCACAGATGTGACCATTGAAATCCGATGGAAGGACGAAAACTGGCTTTAGTATCTTACAAATGATGGATGGAATACCATCGTTGGCAAGAACAATGGACCCCACATTTACCTCCCAATCCTCATTTGACCGAGATGTCCCAGTTACAACACAAACTGCAATCATTGATGGATCACAGCAATTTGTCAGAAACGGAAAAATCGCAACGGTACGGTCAACTGTTGCAATGATTGCAACTCTTTCACCAGAAAGCTTTAGACGAAACAGCTCTACCAACTCTGAAAAATTTTAAGACTGATGAAAAGCCCATTACCATGCCACCACCAGTGGTCAAGACAGATGCAGCCCCACGGATGCCTGAGGAAGAAGAGGCATGAGAAGTCTTTCAAACACCAGCAGCAGCTCCCATCCCTAGTAAGGTTACAGCATCCTTGTTGCCCCCATCCCCTACACCCCAACGAGAAGAACTTAAAGCATTGGTTAAAAAGTTGATGTCCACTCCTCCTTCAACAGAAGTCAAAAGAAGGGAAATCAGAACTGAAAAAAGAAAAGAAGACCAAAGCCATCCCACCACCACCACCACCACTACCTTTGACTTCTACTCCCGTGGCACATCAGACACGTAAAGCCGTTTCCAAACTACCCCCTCGTCCCATTCAGAGTAGCATCAGTGAAGAGTGGATAACCTACTAAAAATTGGAGAAGGTGTAGCCAGCATTTACTATGATCCATTCCATCCTGCAGGTTATGGAGGGGTTCAGAAATTGTATTGTGCTGCCAAAACTCGACTGAAATGTGTCCGTTTACCTCAAGTACAACGATGATTAAAAGAAGAAGCCATGTACACCTTAAACAAACCCATTCGACGAAAATTTTCCAGAAGTCACACCCAAGTGGAGGGCATTGATCATCAATGGCAAGCCGATTTAGTCGATGTCTCTCATTTGGCCACCTACAATCGTGGCTGCAGATACTTGTTTTGTGTCATCGATGTCTTTCCCAAATTTGCCTGGCCTGTGCCATTGACTTCCAAATCGAAGAGTGAGTTAGTGCAAGCCTTAAACTGGTGTTGAAACAAAGCAGTCGTCACCCTCTTCGATGGCAAACCGACAAAGGCACAGAATTTCTGAACCAAGCTTTCCAAAAAGAATTAAAGAAATGTGACATTAATTTTTTCACCACCGAGAATCCCAAAACCAAAGCCAGCATCGTGGAATGTTTTCAACGCCTTGAAAGAACGCATGTGGAAATATTTTACACATGATCTGTTCCAAGAACAGTTACCCAAACATTTAATCGTTGGTATCATTAGCAATGCAGCCCTTAACAGAGCCCACAATCAAAATCCTTGCGAGTTTACGCACTACAGAGTGTCCAAGATCGAAGTCAGTTGCGATGGCAAGACCTTGTGTACCAGACTCTTTGAACTTAACTTTGCCCAGAAGAATTACTTGGGATTGTACCTGTCCCTGTACGAAGCTACCGGACAGCTAGGAACCAACACCAGTCAACGGCATTTCGTACAAGGATTATGCAGGAGGTTACACTTTGTGGGCCTTTAATTTAGCCCCAGACTAAGGCAGCAATGAGGGACATTTCCACCCTATAAAATCCAGTCAACTGCGTGTGGAACTTCAGTTTGCAGAAGCTCCCGCCGAGATGGTAAACGTCATCCTGTATGCCAAATTCGATAATACCATAGAAATTAGTAGTTTGAGAGAAGTCATTCTAGATTATTAGAAACTATGAAAGACTCTTGTCCCTCTTTGAACAGTGGAGAATCTTTGGAAACGGAATGGGAGGATACCATAGAGGCAGAACCCCAAGACAAAGACGAAGAGGACGTGGTAGTCATGTCCAGATGCCAGAACAAGAACAACATTTAGTGTCCTGTTTTGCCAAACACCTGGCAGATAAAATTTTCAGAATTGACCAAGAAAGATTGCTATGGATGTCAAAACGATCATCCCAGTCAAATTCAGCATGATAAATGTCTGATGATGAGTCAAGAAGAAAAATAGGACGAGTATCTGGACAACGTTTGGGGTCTCATCTCGGAAGAAGCAGTGTTGCATCAATGGTATAAAGACTTCCGTGATCATTCCTGCTCTCCATTGACTATTCTTGAGATCTATCGCATCGAAGCTCTCTTGTCCCAGAGTGCGGAGACGAAACAAAGAAATGGTTAGCTGTGAGAGATTTTCAAGCAAAAAGTTAGAATTGAATTGATGACTTATCATTACCTGTGACAAAAAACAACAAGAAAAAAATGGATACCTGGGAACTTTATTATCTTTTGAATGACAGTTCATATACTGCTTCTTGGAATCCTGTCGTGTGTGCTAAAGATGAACTGCGTCATCGCAAACCTCAAGGCCATGAAGCTTATGTCATCAACACGGACGACAGTCATCTCCCAGGAACCCACTGGATAGCCTTCTACTTCCCTAAAGAGGATTGTGTGGAGTATTTTGATTTGTATGGATTACCACCTTTGGAAGACGACATCATCGACTTTATGAGAAGAAATGCCCAGACGACACAGTTCAATAATGTGAAATTACAAGGCACAGATTCCATGGTGTGTGGACAATATTATGTGTATTTTCTTTATCAACGCAGTCTTGGATATTCTTTAGAACATTTAGTGACTTATTTTGATCGTGACTCTTCTAGAAATGATGACAAAGTAGATCGATGGTTTTGTGATCATCTTTTGTCTTTAGCTAGGAAACATAGTGTACATCAATGGCCCAGTGACTTCCATCAGTGGAAATCTAACTTGACTTCACAACATTGTCAACCTTGTCAAATATAGTTTGTTTGATATTATTGTTAATTGTTAGTTGTTTGTTGAATAAAAAATGTGTTTTGAAAAAAAAATGTGTCGTTTGTTTTCAAAAGATTTTATCATTATAAATGCTCTTTGACTTCTCTCTATCCCTCACCATGAAATTAGCTATCATAGCATTCTGACCCAACAAAAATATCGTAGGGATGTTTTCTATTGTGTCTGCGTTTGAGACATATGAAGTGAGGCAGTCTCCAGTCTGACCATCCATTGTTGACTTGTCAACCTACGAAGATGCCTTCAAGACTAGCCAAGCTAAACAAAGCTTACGTGAATTTACACCGTGTCAGGCAAAACCTGATACCGAAGCCTGAAGAGATAGAGAATGTCTGGATGTTAACAATAGCCCAAGACCTGATAGAAGAGGTCTTCAGAGAGGAAATCAAGAAAAAGCAAGAAGAGTGGACAGAGAAGTATAGACTTCAGAAGCAGCAGAGAGAACAGCAACAGCAGCAGGAGCCAGACAGAGGTTCTGTCGACTGCTGAGTAGACACGAAAGAGTTCTCCTTCTCTTTATGAAGAAGCAGACCATATCCTGTGGGAAAGCCTGCCGCCAGACAGGGACGCCATCTTAGACGATAAAATATTGCCATAACTCCCCAAACAAAAGAGCCCTTTTCAGGACTACCCCAACACTCTAGAAAAGAGATACTAATCAAATTGCCAAAATTTGTGTTTTATTAAAAGAAATAGAAGTGTGTCTACAAGCACTTCGTTTCTTTGTTTTATGTCCAAAAAAAATAGAAGCGTGTCTATCCACACTTCAGTTCTCTGTCTTGTCCATTAGTGTGTCTACATTTGTAAGTAAAAAGTCAATGTGAGTGTTTCTTTTAGGTCCACGTGTTCCATGTGATGGTAATATGGGTATTGTAAGTTTTGGTGTAAGGGGATGTTTTCCTTCACGTCCGTGGTCCAGTGATATAAAGCGAAGCGTTCATCAGTCTGGCTACCCAACGTTGATTCATCAACTTCAACAACATGAGTAGACTCACCAAACTTCTTGAACTCCAGATGCACCTGGAATATGCTAGGCACCTCTTAGATGAGTTGGCTATGGAGGCCATAGCGGAAAGTGCAAGAATAGAAGAGGAGGAGAAGAAAAAGAAGAAAGAGAAGAAAAGGATCCTGCCTCATCTCATACTGAGGCCTCAGTGTGAGGTGAAACCTGAGGTGAGGACACCAACACCACCACAGGCACGTCGGTTACAACCACAGCCACAACAATCAGTACAGCCACAACAACCACTACCACCAGTACCAAGAGCCATGATCCCCCAGACGGAAAACTGGGAAGAGGAAATAAGGAGGCCACAACATCCATGAGTGTGGCATAGGAGAACACAGAAGGGACAAGTCTTCACTATCCCTCAAACTGAGGAGTGGGATAGTGAAGCCACTCAAGCCCCGTCTGTGCTCCCAACCACAAACATCAATTGGGAGCAGGACTGGAGCCATCGTTGTGTCTGTGGTGCCCGACCAGGGAGGTGCCACCATTAGCCAAGTATAATTGGAGTTCGAAGAAAAACAGCCCTTCTCAGGGATAACCAGATCTGTAGAAAAGAGACACTATTCAAGTTGCCAATTTGCATGAATGTGGAGTAGTGTGACTATAAACACTAACTACTTTACTGATATGTGTGTGTGTGTTTGTATGCATTTGCGTACATTTGTGTTGATAGTAGAGTGTGTGTTTGTATGCGTTCGCGTACGTTTGTGTGGATAGTAGTGTGTGTTTGTATGTGTTCGCATACGTTTGTGTAGATAGTAGATATTGTGGGGTGTTTTTCCCTTCACTTCTGTGTGGATAGTAGAGTGTATGTTTGTATGCATTTGCATACATTTGTTTGGGTAGTAGATATTGTGGGGTTTTTTCCCCTTCACTTCTTTGTGGATAGTAGAGTATGTGTTTGTATGTGTTCGCGTACATTTGTGTGAATAGTAGATATTGTGGGGTTTTTTCTTCTCTTCCCTTCTGTGTGGATAGTAGATATTGGGGTTTTTGATAGTAGATATGGGGTTTTTTTTTCTTCCTCCCCTTCTGTGTGGATAGTAGATATTGGGGTTTTGGATAGTAGATATGGGTGTTTTTTCTTCTCCTTCTGTGTGGATAGTATATAATAATGTGAAGTTATTGTAAGGGATGTTTTCCTTCATGTCGGTGCTTGAAGTATATAAATCATAACGTTCGTCGTTTGTGCCATTCAATGCTGAATATTCAAAAAAATGGCTTCTAACAAAATAGACGCAATGAAGACACTGCAAGTGGCAGTAGATGACATGGGGATGTAGGAAAATTGTTTTGGTGAGGATGCAGTATGATGAGTATAGTCCACACAGGCTGAAGATGGAGATAAACAATTTAAAGAAGATGAAGAAAAGGATAAGAGAATTGATGAAACAAATAAAGGAGGAGAAGGAGGACGAAGATGATAGGTTAAGAATGAGAGCATGGAATGAAAAAATAGAAAAAGAAGAGGAGAATGAAAAGAGGAAAAAAGAGGAGGAGGGGAAAAAGGAGAAGAAAAAGAAAAAGAAGAATGTAGGAGAGAAAATAAGAAGTTGGTGGAGGAAAAGAAGAACTTAGAAGATAAAGAAGAAGAAACCCAAAGGCCCTTTTCAGGGCCACTCCACTGCCTCGAAAAGATTTGCTCTCTTTGCCATATTTGTGTATTTGTTTGTTTTTCTATGTCTACGTCTCTATACATGTTCTATGTCTATGTCTCTATTGTATTTGTCCCTACCTAGAGTAGTGTGTATTCAGGTCAGCCTCTTGCAACATTGTTGCCAGTGTTCTGCCCGATTAGGTCAGCCACTTGCAACATTGTTGCCAGTGTCCAGTACTGTGACATCAGTTCCCATTGACCCTAGAGTGGCCTATGTTAAAGTCCCATTTGACCCCATAGTGCAAACGACCAAATTTAACATAGAAGTCTATGTGACCCCATAAATTTTGACCCCATAGTGACGGGACCCTATTTTAACATAGAAGTCCCATAGACTCTATGTCACCCCCCCCCCTTCACTACTTACAGATGGTAAGAATTTGGAATGTCTGTTTTTATGTTGAGGTAATTAATCAGTAACTGAACATGCCAATGGGATAAATAAAAAACGAGCAAAGAATCAGCAAGGGGGCAGATTTCAAACCACACAAGTTTGTCACCTTATTTTTGTTTTCATAGAAGGGGAGTGGGTGTTGTGAATATTTTTCCTTCTTCACTTTTAAAACAAGTTCCTGTAGCCACTGCAGTTTTAATGTGTCTACAGGAAGTGCAATGTGATAGATTTTGTTCATATTCATCCCCACTCCCAAAAACCCAGACTTGTTCTAGATGAGAGATTTTCCCTGCATGAAGAAATTGCACTATTTCTTCTGTTTTGATGATAACACTGTAATGTCTTAAAAGTTTAAGTGAAGACATGAAATTGATAATAAGATGTTTTTAAAGCATTTGTGCCAAACAAAAGGGTATGATGGCCAAGATGAGTGATGCATCTGATCAATTTTGGGCAAAATCTTTGAAATAAAACAACCAACAAGTCATCTTTTTGAAAGTATACATGTTATTTTGTTATGGATCAGAATGGCATATAAATAGATGCCAAGTCTATGTCTGTCTATAATTTGCATATTGGAAATACAACCATTATGTCAATACATATAAAAGAGCACAATCTACCACTGACAGACCTTCTAAAGATGGAAAGACGATCAAGTTGATATGTATTGATATTTTTTATATTGTATGCAGTGTACTGTGAAATGTATTGATATGTGGCACAGGTGTATCATTTCACCCCTACTACAAGAGCAGTCATGTAAATCTTGTTATCAATACTTCTCTTGAATGGATGGTTATGCCAGCATGTGGTTCTTACTTAAAGACTTTTTATGATGTTTAGTTGGTCAGAAATGAAAATGGTGCCAATCTGCAGTCCGATATAGTTGCCACAGTGGCCATGTTGAAAACCTTGTTAATGTTAATCCTCCTGAATGAAAAGTAATATTGTTCTGGGGTTTTCACTTGACTTCTTATGATGCATAGTTGATCTGAAATGAAATGGTATCAATTTCATGTCCAACATGGCACAGCAGTGACCATCTTGAAAATATTATTACTACTTCTCCTGAATGGATGGTCCTATTGACATAGCTTTTTTTTACTATGTTACGTGTAGGCTTGTACAATAATAACAAGAGAAAAGAGTGAAGACAACATGCTTTGTATATTTTAACAGAATAATTTATTTCCCTAGAAAACAATGTAAAAATTGGAAAATAGGACTTACAGTTTGTGAATATGATCCAAAATTTAATCCTAAGAATGAAAAATACAAGTCCTATCACTAAATAGTTCTATTAGAATCCAAGTTCGAATCTCGACGATGTTCTAATATGGAAGGCAATGACGTCAGATGTGGTCCTTGTACAAAATAGCAACAATTCCTCAATTGAATCAGTTCATGTTTCCGAATAATTCCAGAATAAATTTCCACTGAATTTCTTTCTCCCAAAATTTTATGAAACAGTACACTCGTTTGGTTTTCTAGAGAATAAATTATTAAATTCCAAACACAAATGAATTTTAAAAAACAATCTGGTTTCAACAATAAAATAACCTATCTGGCATTCTAGGTATCAGGAATACAACTGACTGATAAGCGCTCGGGAAGAGTATTATATCTACCCTAATTATCATCCCGTTCTCGCGAGACAGACTACGAGGTCTCCTAACATTTAAAACACGCAATAAGAAAAATGCAATTCATCATGTAGGAAGAACCCCTATCCACTATCACTCTGAAACAAATTTAAAAATAACACATTGTTTATCCAGACTAGACAAAATGACCTTGGCAATAGCCAATTGTTTTAGTGTAGCGCTTACACTACTGCGGTCCAAGGTAAACTAAAAATATTGCAAATGTAATGCATTTTACATCTTAGATAAACAGAATTCCTGCAAAAGAATTTCGAATCCCTGCAATAATCATTACAATAAAATGAAATGAAACAAAAATAAAATAAAAAAGAATTTTAAAACTAACCCACAAGCAATTTAATTACATATATGTAACACTTCCCCCAATAAAGAAAAAAGAAAGATTTATATAATAAATCTTTCTTTT
>JAECUM010002736.1:7416-91178 GCA_016617855.1 Megalonaias nervosa | reverse complement strand
CTTGGCTTTAATTTTGGCTTTACAACACTTTGAAGTGTATCTTAATTCCGCTCCTTCTCCAATTATTGTATTCAGTGATCACAACCCCTTACTTTCATCAATAAAATGAAAAGTAAAAATCAGAGATTGTTGACATAGAGTTTGATGTTGCAAGAATACAACATCAACATTAGGCACATCAAGGAAAAAAGAAAATTTAATCTCATATGCACTTTCACGCATATAGGTTTTCAAAATTACTTTATCTTTTATACATTTTTGTACATTCGTCATATATCTTCCAGTGTAATTTCATTTGTATTAGCATTTCTTTCTTTTACTTGGTTTTTGACCATAGAGTTGTAACTATACCGGAATATATGTATTGATCAGAATAAATACTGGCATAAAAATAATTACTGGGATATTTGTGTAATACCAAATTAAAACGAAGATTTAATCTCTTTTGAAGCAGATTTTGGCTTAGTTTTGTTAATGCAATGTTAAGGTACAGACCATGATTTTACGAATTATGTGAGGGTGTTAGTCACCAGAAACCAATTTGCGTTAATTTTTTTCTTATGTTTGTACACAAAGTTGGTGATAACTGACCAAATATTAAATGACGAAATGCAGATTTAATGAATTTAGATAACTTATGACGATGAACGTAGAAACATTATCTTTATTATAAGCATGCAGTGTAGAAGAAGTGTTTTTATCCTTAGCTGCATTCATTAGAACTTACAAAAAAGTATTTATATTCCAACTAATTCTCGGGATAACCGACTATGTTTGTGTATTGTCATTTCACAACGTTCCGCCAATGCTTGTCTGGATTGGAACTTTGTTAATATTTCTAAAATTCTCACCTCAAACTTTAAAGGATTTATAGTAGCTACGATTTTCGTAAACTTTGCAATAATATAGGTCAATAGCATTTTCTTTCACAATATGTAATACGGGACACTTAAATCTTTAGATTGCACAAAATATTTGTTTAAATGAAAAAGTTTAAGTTAATCAGTAATAATTTATTAAAACAAATCATTTATGTCATAAATATGAAATCTGGATATTTATCTAAGTCCTTGGCAAAAGATTACATTATTTTATGTTGAATGCTATATCAAAAGGATATGGTGCTCGTAGATACTTTAAATATTTAGTTGAGCTAAAGTACAATATGTTGCCCTCATGACACGTTAGCTGCGTTTGTGGTGTGTGTGTGTGTGTTTGAATGTCGTATGCTCATTTGAATTTTTATGTTAGTTATTGATATTCAATATAATCTCACATGTCCAAAATCCCCAATTTTCGGAAGAGGTCATCTTCGGGTCATTTGAATGTAGGCGTGTCAAAGCGAGACAATAATTAAAAATCACGGTTTTTCACATAATTTTTTAAAGGTACTTAGCATTTTTCAGAATTATTCGCTAAAATAATTAATTGTAAGCTGAATAAAGGAAAAAATATTTTTTGTCGCTGTCACAAAATATACAAAATAAAGAAATATAGAATTAAAAGAAAAAGGTTACCCACACGGAGACTTCAAAAATTTAGCGGACCATGCTTCCCATTTGGAAAAATTAGTGACTCAAAAGCATTCATTTGTTCAGTCTGTTTTAAGAACTTCTGGTAAACCACCTTGTGTACTTTTGCACAATGATGCACGATGATGAACAACTACTTGACTTAAAAGTTGTTCTGTACCGGACAGACGTTTCTTGGAATTGACAACATTCAGCTTGTGTGGAATACACGTAACTGTTAAATGCTATCAACCAGTAACAGTGATCAAAATAGAGACAGGAGATCCGCCACATTTCATAGGTCCATTGTTTCTTTTTATAATGGGAATTAGTATGATGCAGTGCCTAACATCAATGTCAGTAGTGGCAAACTAGTGCTTTTGCCTTTTTTGACCCCTTTGGGTCCCTGACACACGTCATAGCCTCTACCCGATGACCCTGTTAAGCCCATATGCAACCCATGCATGTTTAGCCATTTAATTATCCACGCATGTGACCAGTCATCAGGGTCGAGCTACAATGGATACGGTACCGATCAATGCATTGAAGACGAACACTATGAATAAATTACTATGGCAGCAGCTCATGTTTCGATCGATAATCAGCACAGAGGCTATGTATTGATTTTCTCTACACAGTGAATTTTTATAGTGAAGAATCGCTGCGGTGGCTTATATATAAATGGCAAAGAATCGGATTGATTCTCAAAATATTTTAAGGAATTAATGAAGGTCTCTAACAACATTATTAATTTGCCAAATTACTGGAATTTCAAAAGTTTGCGGAGAACTAAGGTCGATTAAATGTATCATATAGTTTT
The DNA here is from genome assembly GCA_016617855.1 of Megalonaias nervosa. Lineage (NCBI taxonomy): Eukaryota > Metazoa > Mollusca > Bivalvia > Unionida > Unionidae > Megalonaias > Megalonaias nervosa. Next base: position 88,847 of record JAECUM010002736.1, on the reverse strand, counting down.
ATCAAACAGGGTCAAAAGATGCTATGTGCGTTCTCAGAGACATAATTAAAACACATTGACAAGTCGATTAACTTTGGAGCGGTGACGGCTGCCCATACAGGTGCTTATAACTTAAAACGTTTTATACGATTCCGTGATCCAGAAACCAGAAAAACATGAGTTACATTCAGGGTCATAACCTTTCAATTTAACAAATACTTGTATTTATTTCTTCTTGCAATCAAGTTTTGGTATATGTTTTTCAATTCTAGTGATTTGATGTGGATTTTTTTTGTGTGTTTGCATTTTTTTTTTAGGCTGGGGGTGCTATTCCCTGTTTGATCTTTTCAGGCCGGTTAGGGTGCCCCCCCCCCTTTCTGGTTATAATGTTTTGCAAAGCATTTTTTTAAACTGTATTGTTACCCGAAGGTGATATAGTTTATTATTGTAAAATTGTTTTTTTTTTTTTTTTTTTTTTTTTTTTTTTTTGTTTTTTTTATTATTTTTTTTTTTTTTTTTTTTTTTTTTCATTTTATTACAAATTCAGAAATATTGTTCATCTCTCGGCTGTCGTAGACTGTCTCTTCTAGGTCTTCATCATAATTTAGTTGGTAGTAACTTTACTATTCTTCTCTTGTTCTTCCTTTTTCCTTTTCTTTTTCTTCTCTCCACTGTCTTCATTCTCCAATCTCTCAGTTTGCCATGTTTTTCTTTCATCTTCAGGTTCCGTCTCCCTTCTCTCTCTCTCTCTCTTTGTTGTTGTTGTTGTTGTTGTTGTAGTTCTTGGCCTCTAATTTGTTTAAGTTGTTGTTCTTCTTCTTTTCCATGACTTTCTTATTGCTGTTGTATATGGTGTTGTTGTTGTTTCTATTTTATTCTAATGACTTCCCTTTAGCTTTTGTAGTCTGTTGTTGTTTTCGCTTTTGTTGTTGCTGTTGTTGTTGTACTTTATCCTTTGTTGGGTTTGATAGCTGTTTTAGTTGCTGTTGTTCTTCCTTTTTTTCCTTTTGGGTGTGAAGATTGTCATTTCTGTAACATAAGTATGTCCTTCTTTCTCTAAAGTCGTTGGGCATTTTTTCTTCATGTGTCCTGTCTTTCCGCAAATCCTTCATTTCCGATGGTATATGCATCCTCTGTACCAAAACTTTACTGGAAAACCGTGCACGAAGAAGGCTGGTTTCATATTCTTCAGTTCTGATTTCTCTATTTCCAGAATCCTTATCCCGTTTTTTATTGGACTATAGGAATATGTGTCCATTCTAGCGCTTATTAATCGTAGTTAGAATTTCTTTTCAAACTTTTCTATTGTTGCCTGCAGGGGTATTTCCAGCAGCATGTCTGATAAGTGTACTTCTCTGTCTTTTTGGGGGGTGGGGGGTGGGGGTGATTTTCCTTAATATTGGTGATGGTTCTTTTATAACTGCTGTTTCCCCTCCAATCACCATTTCTCCGTATGGGATTATCGGCTGGTGGTTTCCCAATGGTCTTAAAATATAGCCTGTTGTTCCCTTTCTGTTCAGCTTGTCAGTTATTTTAGTAAAGTGTTTGTTTACCCATTTAATAGTGTTCATTATTGATACCATTGAAGGTCTTCTTTCCAAATGAATTCACTATAAATCTATTTCTTGGTTGCCCTCTTTATAAGCGCATTCTAGGAACGAACTGCTGTTTCAGTTCTTTTTGTTTTGAAATATTTTCCAAATCTGTGAGCAACTCAGCAGTACGCCATCTTGCACGTGCAGCACGTTTTTCCAGTTGAGTTGTAGTCTTGAAGTTTTATTTTTTTAAAAATATTATCCTTGATTTGTATCTTTTATATACTTTGTATTTGTTTGCTTTTTGGACAATTCAGGCGTTTAAATTTTGTATTAGTATTATTTTTTGTATGGCTAATACTCTGACACTTTGAATCAGCTTGTGTCTTGCACTTTAAACAACATGACAGCATGTGTAATTAGCTTATATTAAATTTGCATATTGTTTATCAGGCATTTAATATATATATATATATATATATATATATATATATATATATATATATATATATATATATATATATATATATGTCGTTTAAATTCTAATAGATCTACTGACCATTTCCATGTTATATATGTATGATAAAATGCACAACAATGACCACACACAAACTATTAGAATGTTGTATCTGCGATGAGTTATAATTAATTTGTTATTTAATACCCATCATATATTATTTTACAACAGCAGGTGGAGGTAAACCAAATAAAATCAAAATATTCTACATATTTACTCTTATGGTAATATAAACAGCGACCCAGTGTGTACTGTTACGACTCTAGGTTTTAAAATATGTAACTGAAAGAAGTGAACCCAACATTTTAAAGTAAAAGTAACATCCTATTTATTTATTTACAATACGAAGTGGACATTCAAGAGACACAGTATTTTGAATTCAATACCAAAAATTCTAAATGACCAATCACAAATCCCAAAAATATAGAATGTTTCGAATGAATTCCAATATTCTTCAATGTTCTGATGTAATATAAAGATGCAAACAAGAATGTATTTGAATGAGTGTACACATAGTAGTGTATTTGAATCTAAACGTTATTAAAATCTTTAGTAATTCCAATGTGTATTTTAAAAAAAATAATTCCTCTCGAATTACATCTGATGTCAACAACACAACTCCAAACTCTGCGCACGGATTCCCACAGACTGATATTGAACAGGAAAGATTTATCTGTTGATCAAATCCCTATTCATGTACGTTTACACTTAACCTGTAAACAAGACTGCTTTTGAACTTTTGCTATGTAAACATGTTGTTTACAATTCACGATCATGGACAAACGTTAGCTATATAAACATGTTGTTTACAATTTACAACCATGAAGAAAAGTTAAGCAGGAACATAAACTAAAAATACATAACACCTCACCTCGAAAGAAACAGAAAGATACATACAATACAGCTTTCTTTTTACATATTGGTCAGTTATGCATATGATACTATCATAATTAAAATTACATAGAAAGATGTTTTAAGAATGACACTCAGCTGAATTACACAAAAAATACACAAAATAAAGCAGTATAATGCTTCTATACACGTGGAGAGTGTATATGCAATCACATGATCTTTTCGTTTTGACGTTTCTAATGTTAATGTTGTGTTCTTGCAGCATTAAATTCCACTTCGATAATCTCTGATTTTTGTTTTCATTGTTAATGAAAATAAGAGGATTGGGATCACCGAATATTATAATCGGACAAAGGGCTAAACCAGTGGTTCCCAAACTTTCTCAGTGCCCCTACCTTACCCCGTAAAAGCATTATTCAGCATTAGTGACCCCCCCCCCGGTAATCCCACCGCCCTCCAGAGGGCGGTACCACCTACTTTGGGAACCACTGGGCTAAACTAATACACACTTCAAATGTTGCAAAGCCAAACCTTCTTTCCTGATTGTGAAATGATTGTTCAGGTGCTTGTTGAGATTTTTAGAAAAAATAGTACTCTATGATGTACACCATATTTATCTTATTGAATTAATACTTCACCAACCCAAATATCACTTGCATCAACAGACGTTTTAAATAATTGACTGAAATCCAGTGCTGAAAGAGCTGGTGCACTTTTAAATAAGGCCTTTCATTTGTCAAAAGATTCCTGACATTTGTCAGACCAATGAAACTTGGATTTCTTATTCAAGAAATTTGACAAATGGTTCAGCAATTATGGACAAATTTGAACAAAATTTCCGATAATATCCAGCCATGCCAAAAAAATTGCATCTGTTCCTTGGGAATTCAGAGATAGCCTTGATCTTCACTTCTACAGGTTTAACTTGACCTTGTCCTATGACATGTCCTAAAAATGTAACACAATCATGGCAAAACTCACTTTAACCTAAATTTGCATCACTGAGTCGAATAATTTCCGAATGATTTCCAAGCGATCATCTTAGGCATTGTTGCAGATGATGCCATAGATATGTGTGTCATAATAAGATGTTAACATTAAATGCTGGAATGTTGCCGGAGAATTTTTCATTCTGAAGGGTATCACTTTATACTGATAAAGCCCACTTGGAGTTGCAAAAGCAGAAATTTACTTTCCTTTTCCATTAGTGGAATTTGCCAGGATCCAGCTTAGTGATATATTTTGCATTTCAAATTTTGTCGATGTAATCATCTATTCTTGACATTGGAAATGAATCGGTTTTGGTAACACTGTTGATTTTTCTGTAGTCAGTACACACGCGGAATGTATCATCTGGTTTAGGTACAAGAATACATGGAGAACTCCAGTTACTTTTATTTGGTTCCGTAGATTCATTCTTCAGTAAATACTGAATTTCTTCTTCAAATATTTCTGCTTCATAGGATTCATCCAATAAAGGTGCTGTTTCACTAGCGTAGAACCTTGAACTGCGTCATGACAATTATTTTCTGTGTTGGAATATCATGAAACAAGTGTTCGTCTTGAAATAATAGTTTTAGTTCATTCCTTTTTTCTTGTTGTAGAAGTGAATGTTTCTAGTACAGATTGTTTAATATTTTTGAATTCCGAAGATTGGTTAAACCATGTCACTAATTAGATTGCATTCCATCGTTTATATCCTCATTGTGTGGAACAGATACAACCAATTTGATTGAATAATTAAATGTGGTATCTCAACATACTCTATTAACATTCTTAACATGGTAAAACTGTTTCTGTTTCCGCCTGTCGGGAGTGTTAATGATATAGTATGTCCTTTTTTATTTTCAGTTGGCTCCATAAAATCATTCTTTAGAAAATATTTAATTTCTTTCTTCAAATATTCCTGCTTGATAGGATTCATACAATTTAGCCCGAAAAGGATTTTGAGATGTAGATAAGAGAACCAGCACTTTATCACCAAGCTGAAAACTCCTATCATGTGAATTTCTGTGATATATTAATTTTATTTTTCTCCTGCGGTAAGAAAAGAGTAGTTTTTGCTACTTCAAAAGTCTTTGACGACTTATATTAGAAATTAGAAACAATGTCAAAAAGATTAATTTCTGAATCTTCATTTGAAAGGAGTTTCTCTTTTAATAACAAAATAGTCCATGGGCAGTATGTCCAAAAACTAGTTCAAAAGGACTAAATCCTAATGATTCTTGAATAGATACCCTAACAGCAAACAACAGTAAATGAACACCTTTGTCCCAATCCTTTCCTGTATCAAAACAATATGACCAAATCATGTTCTTCAAAGTCTGCTGAAATCATTCCGAAGCCCATTTACTTCAGTGACAGGCAGAAGATTTACACTGTTGGATGCCTAACTCATGCATAACTTGCTGGAAAATCCCAGACATAAAACTGAACTCATGATCAGACTGAAAAGACTTGGGGAGACCAACAAGTTTTATTTTTGTAATAAAGCTTTTATGGTGCTTTTAGTTTTAATATTTCTCAAAGGAGCTGCCTCCGGAAATCTTGTGGATGCACACATTATGGTCAACATGTATTGGTTACCTGACTTGGTGTTAGGCAAGGTACGGACACTGTTTACCACTATTCTGCTAATTGGGGCAGGGGCCATATTTGCCAGTTCTAATTCTTTTAATCTATACTGTAATTCCGTTCTTCTCTCTGCATCCTCCTCCAACTCTGTCTCTCTCATTCTCTGTGAATTCTCAATTTTTTCTTCTCTCTCTGCAACTGTACCCACCCCTACATTTGCATTTCCGTAGTTTCTTTCTGAAGTTGAAGCATTCTTAATTCCAATTCTATCTCAGGTTTTTTAAAACTGCAATTCCTTTAATTTCCTATCCAACCTGGACATGGACTAACCAATCGAACCCAAAGCACTTTTATCCAAAATTACCTTTCCCACCAAATACTGAATGAAAGTTTTTTTAAATCTTTAAGATGCTTTTGCTTCAGAAAGATCGTAATGTCTGGCAAGCTCAAGCAATTCGTCCTTTTTCAAAGACTCTAATCCCTTCTGGGTAGGATTTGAAACAGAGTTCTCGACATTAGATAACATCTGAATGTGTATTGGCCTCATTAAAGATTTCTCAAATGTGTGAAATTAAAATCTTTACCAGGGGAAATGAAAATTCAGAAAACAATACCAATTTAATTTTTAAAAACAATTTTAATGTATCTGAAATGTTTTAAAGAAATTCAGATCGCAGATGAGCCTCCAATGTCTGTTATGATTCCAGGTCTTAAAATATGTAACAGAAAGATGTGAAGCAAATAATTTAATTAAAATAAACATGCTATTTATTTCTTTATAATGCAAAGTGAAAATTTAAAAGACACAGCATTGTGAATTAAATCCCAATAATGATTTGTCCAAAACTATAGAATCTTCCAAAAATATAGAATGTTCCAAATGAATTCCAATAGTCTTGAATGTCCTGATGAAACACAATGATGCAGTCCAGAATGTCTGAATAAGTTCACCATAGTCCCAGGTAGTGCATATAAATATGACCAAAGGGATTCTTAGTACATATGACAAAAAGAATTTTATTTGGGAAAAAGTAAAATATACATCAGTACCAAAATCAGGTTTCTAACTGTGGGGTATGTGAATATGGGAATTTCAGAGACAGATATGAGGGAAGCAATGATAAATCTGGGTAACTAAGTCAGCATCATAGAAACTAATGTAAGCTGGGTGTGAGAACATATCAATAGCAGTCAAGTTTTGGGGTTTCAGGAAGACATTGACAAATCTGGGTAAACAGGTCAGCATCATGACATATCTGGATAACTGGGTCATATTCCTGTTGTTTCAGCACCATTTAGTTATGGTATGATCTGGGGGAACAGAGCTGTCATTCATCTAGTAATGGTTAGCCAATCATATTTTGTATGTGGGGAAAGGGTGTGGGATTATGATATGTGTATATAGATAGATACAAGATATAGTGTGGGGTAGAAAGCAGAAGGCAGAAGGACACAAAGCAGAAAGAAAAGCAGAAGAAGGGCAGAGAAAGAAAAAGGGACAGCAGAGATAAGATGTAGGTGGAAATAAGAATCAGACAGAGATATATAAGATGGGGAGTTAAGAGAAAGGATACCTAATATACATAATGGAGTGATAGATAGATATTCTGAGTGGACAAATATAGAGAAACAATGTAGATAAACATTAGTGTAGAATTTGGAGAGGTGGACAGAACAAGTGTGTATTTTGGATATAAACAATAGATAACAATATGACTTAGTGTTTAAATTAGTATACCACTGGTCCCTGCCTCACCCCGAAGTCAACAGAAAGAACCAATAGGTCAAACGGACCATACCTAACAGGTCAGATAAATTTAGAAGTTAATGAGGCTTAGTAATTCCAATGAATATTTTATATCTGATATCATCAATACAACTGCAAACTCTGGTTATGGTTTCCCACAGACTGGTATAGAACACGAATGAATTATTTGTTTATCAAATCCCTTTTTATACATGTTTTCACTTGACATATAATGCAATAGAATGTGAAGATCTAACACAGAAAAACCTTCTCTAACTGTAAACATTACTGACCTTGAACTCTTGCTATGTAAACAAATTGTTTACAACTTACAATCATAGACAAAAATTAGCTATGTAAACATATTGTTTTCACACCTTACAGCCATATACAAAAGTTAAGCATACAATATAAATTAAGGAAACCTAAAAGCACCGTCTCTATCAAAAAAGTCTTACAGATTAATAACAATGTTTCCATTAGGTTTTATTTTTTGTGAGTATATTCCTATTTAAACAGCCAAAAAAAATTTAATTTCTTTCTTCTTGTTTTTTTTAATTGGAATATTACTAAGGGTTTAATTTTTTGTCCCTGGTAAAAAAAACAAGACAAGACCACCCACCCCTCCCCCTATAAGTTGATTTATTTGGTATATTTTATTGCCATATTTACAGCATATGGGGTTGGGCTACAAGCTCTCACAACTTAGCAGCAGCCCTCCCCTAAACACTGCAAACAGGTATATGAAAAAGAACAAGGATGAAGAGCACTTGTATATACTAATGAGTAGATCAGAAACAGTGTATTACTACAAATGAATAATGAAAAATTCATCATACTATAAATGTTAATAAAAAATAAGAGTAAAATAACTAATTTAAAGAAGAGAAAGGAAGACAGGGGAATAAAGGGATTCTATTGGAGGGAGATCATGTCAGTAGGTAGGTTGTCTTAGACGATTATTGAAATCTTTTAGTATTTTTAATATAAGTCTGGAAGATTTCAAAGATGTGGGTGTTTAGGTCATTTGAAAAGACTTTGTTTAAATGTACAAAAGATGTTGTATTGTCTGATGGAAAAGAGTTGCTATGTGAGTGATATGATGATGACCATGTCTACATCCCATGAATGCTTAATTAAGATGAGTTTGTATAACCATTTAAATACCAATCCTATTATGGTACAGGATTGTGGAAGACACAGAACTCTGCTCTATTACATTATCACTCATCAAGTACTGGGCATTATGAAAGACACTCCATGCAGTAATAACTAATGATATTGCATTCAATGCACCATAATTTACAGAGGAAACTGCTTCATGTTTGTAATCTACTTTGGATTTGAATAAAATCCTTAAGTGGCGGCAGATACATATCTCGACCTATTATTCCTATGATGCCATCCACATTAATATAATTTCTTATCTCTTGGCAAATATTCAGCATACTCAAATTTCCTAACTGAATCAAAAACTGGATTATTCTCAAAACTAATTAAATATGGAGATACGATTATGTGATTTATTTTTTAAATTCCACTACTAGACATCGCATTACTGCTAGCACTAGATCAGAAAGTATTTCTTCTGAATGTTCAAGCAGTAATTTCTTTGATCGATCCTCAGGTACATTTTTATTTTATAAACATGAGGATAATTCTACAAGGTTTTTTTCCATTAGGTAATGTTTTTTAATTTTAGAAACTGCTAATTGTGACCCGAGATCAAGTTGAAAATTATATAATCTTGCAGCTGAGAGGATTATTTAATTTGTGCTTTAAGTCTTAGCATAATCAAGTTGTATTACATGTTGGGACTTGTAATTTTGGGCTGGATTTTATTTCTTCAAATTACTGATTCAAGTGATTATTTTCTCTGAAAATACAAAAGTACTCTGATAAAATTTCTTAGCACCAATCATCGATGTTGTTGTGCTAACATTAGTACCAATCATTGTTATGATTGATTTATTAGCACCAATCACTGATGTTATAGTGTTAACATTAGAATCAATCATTGATGTGATTGTGTACCATTAGCACCAATCATCGATGTTATTGTGTTAACATTAACCCCAATCATTGCTGTGATTGACTTATTAGCACCAATCATCAATGTTAAAGTGTTAACATTAGAACCAATCATTGATGTGATTGACTTATTAGCACCAAACACTGATGTTATAGTGTTAACATTAGAACCAATCATTGTTGTTATGGTGTTAGCATTAGCACCAATCATTGTTGTGATGGTGTTAGCATTAGTAACAATCACTGATGTAGTACTGCTAACATTAGAACCATCACTGATGTGATTTGACTTATTAGCACCAATCATTGATGTTAGTGTTAACATTAGAACCAATCATTGATGTGATTGACTTATTAGCACCAATCATCAATGTTATAGTGTTAACATTAGAGCCAATCATTGTTGTTATATCATTCACATTAATATCAATCTTTTTATCAACCATTTTTTACTTCATCTTCAGTATATTTTTAGCATCATTTTGAATTTCAACAGATCCAGGCTGCCAACTGACTCCTTGCTGAACATATTCTTGTACTTTATATTTTTCGTTTATAGCTTCACATCTTGTTGCAATTTAGTAATACTGTTTCTAACTGTATATCTGTTACTTCAGAACCTGTAATTCCAAAAATAGCATAATTCATTCACATTATGTAATTATCTAATACAAATGGCTGGAGAAATATTTCACATATACAAAGCAAATATTTTACAACAACAACAATAATAATAATAATAATAATAATAATAAATACAATAATTTTTTTTATATGAAAGCCCTATTGAGTGCCAGACGAATTAATTGTTAGAGAAGATGGAGTAGATAATATTTTATTAACCAGCCAAGAGCTGTGTCAGTCAGAAAAGACTTTAATTACTTATGATGATAACAAGCTGTGCATGCACACCTGCATGCTGTATTGATATTGAAACTTTACATTTAAAAACCAAAATATAAGAATTAGAAAAGTTGTGGCTCAACCTGATCCCACACTGAATCATATCTTATATTAATGTGTTCTGCTTTTATTTGGGAAATATTAATACTGACACTATGAAGCTATACGTCCAAATATAAAAGCAAATTTGATCGATTTTTGGATAGGTTGTGAAATTTTGCAACAGATCAAGTGCATCTTTAACAGGATAAAATACTTTTCCCCCTTCCTGGCAGCTTAAATTCACTCTGATTTTGGTTTCATAGTCATTAAAATGCTTTTTTAATATTTTTTTTGTTACCTGTTTTGGGGGTGATACATTTTTTTATGACATCAGTATATTCAGGAATATTATAGCTATAATAAATAGAAAACACTAGTGTGATGTCATGTGAGTCAGGATAACAGTTAAGTGAGGTAGAATAAGCATTTTCTATATGGATGTCCAGCCTTTAATTTTTTTTTTTAAACTGACAGGGAATGTGAGAAAAATATGAGTAAGAGGTGAGTTGACACAAGACTATAAAATGTAATCACTCAGTACTTCACATTGTGTTTACCAAGATAACTGTATGAGTGAAAACATGAAAATATTCATTACACTAAATATATTGCTACTAGGCTACATCAAACCTAACTTTATTATATCTTTTGCTGATTCATTAATATTTCATTGTGCCAATGTGACAGGTGAAATGATATATTACATTTTCATATGACACTGAAAATATTGTAATAGGAACTGCTAGGTGTAGTACAAATTGCCTGACCTATATTAATATGTAACTGAACTGCACTCAACATCACTCTTCAACTGCACATGTGTAGCATGGTAAAAATTCACCGTATACTGTATTCTTTTGAGATTACTTATGAACTGTTCCAGTACAATATGTTCCTGAATTTTCAAGTGACAGAACAATAAAAGACTGTTGTATTACGCCAGAACCAAGGTAAACAATGTATATGTATATAAAAATCACAAAATGCTTTTTTGTAAAGGAATCACCATAAAATCCTCATGCACTTTGTAAATAATATGAAAACTACAAGTTTATGCCACTGGAAAGCATTTTTTAAATTAAAAAAGAACTAAAACAATAAAATCAAAATTCAAAGTTATATGCAAAGTTTACTGGTCAACTGACCAGCCACCTTTGAACACCTCCGGTGACTCTTAAAGCACTGTTAGAGATGATAGGAGTCTCTGCATTCATATGGTCATCCTCTGTAAATAAGACTCTTTCAGCTGATTTCAGGCGAGAAACATCTCTGAAAGGCATAACAAATTAACTCATCAGCAGCATACTGTTGTCCACCTTGCAATCATTTTAAAAAGAAAAAAATGAAATTCATTATTAGATTATTTGCTAATATCTGTGTCTATTAGATATTAACTAAAGTAGAGTCTTAGAGTTTCTATCAAACATCATAGATACAAAAGAGAATACCAATGCTCTATAATCGGAACATTCTTTTCTAAGACTACAGAAAGACAACAAAGCATGTTGGGAGGAGAGCATTTAATAGTGACTGGTAAGTATTACATAACTGAAATTAGATGGTAGATGCTGAAATCTCAACTGAGCCATTTAAAGGAAGAAAAAGCTGTTTCCTACACTTGTTTCTCCTCTTTGAAGATGCCGAATAGAACATAAGTGCCCTAACTGACCAAAGAAATCTATCGTGATAATCCGAGCACAGACACAACTGAAACTGGGGTCTCTATTGGAGATTGCAGTAGTGAGAGAAGCTGGTAATTTGCATGACAGCATGGCTGCCAAAAAGAGGTAACAAAGTCATAATTCCCACTGAACTGGAAACATCCTCCACTATAAAGAGGACATGTAGTTTGCTTTTTCTCTGCACTGAAGATACAGCTAGAAGAAAAACATTTTTCAGTGTAAGATGAAGTCAAACATAAAGGTTCATAAGGGGGTTTTGCCATGGTTCATAAAACCCAAGATTCAATCTTGTTGAGATACTGGTCTCTGCATCTTTAAGTATTTAATAGGATCTGCTTAGTGAGAAAATGAGCCAATGGCTGGGCCCCTGGAGAATTTAAGTGTGTTTGAAACGACTGCTCTATAACCTTTGATCGTGGAGCTGAACATGATATCTCCTAAAAAAGGAAACGAAAATCTGCTACTGTCACAAGGGAAGGGCAGCTAGGATTAACAATTTCCTAAAGCACTAATCACAAAAAATGCTCCACTTTGCATCACAAACCTACAGACAAAATGTCTTCAGGCCTGAATGATGCAGTTGCCAATCTTCAAGAACTCTGCCTGGCAGATAGCTTGCTGGAGGAGTCAAACAGGATGGTGGAAAATCTTTGGAGTGCTGTCCATAAGAGGCACCTTTTGTTGTGACAGTAGATCCTTTCAATGAGGTCACACCCTGGAGTGATCTATCAACAGGCTGAGGTCACTGAACAAAGACCTTTGAGGTCAAAGTGGTGCTATCATGATAATCTGAGATGTGATTGTCCTGACCCTCTGAAGTATCCATGGAATTTATTGAAGAGTGGAAATGTATAAGTGATCAGCTGATTCCACCCAACGCTGAAGGCATCCTCTGACCAGGCTGTTTGGTCTGGACTGGGGAGACATAAAACAGAAACTCAGCAAAAGATTCTAGAAGTCCTCAGGAAAAGTAACCTAAAAATGCTATTGGTCCCATCAATAACCAACTGGTCCCATATTTCATCATGCACGAAGCTACAATGATAAATGCCAGTAGACATGAATATTTGCCCTTAGTTAGGTTATTTATACCATGCATCAATTTCATTAAATTTCAATAAATTTCAGCATTACAAGACCACTGTTTATTGACCCTGATGACTATTCTTTGTGCTTACTATCTAGCTGATCAAGATCCACACATACAGTAACTCGTCCAGCAGCTGGGCACCAGAACTTGTTGCTGCGATTGATAACATGTCTGAATTAAAATTCAGAATTAGAACCGTGATTATCATCCATTGACCTATCATTGTATCAAAAGTATACTCAGCCTCCAAAGATGAGGCTCTGGCAGCCAAGGAAAAGTATAGCTGCCCAAGAAGTCAAGTCTGCAGAAAGATGAGTTCCAGCTGTGGACTGCTGCAACTGGAACAACTGCATCCCCGCAACAGAATGCAGCTGAACAGTTTAGTTTCAGCTTACACCCATTGCATCCAAATCATGGGTACTTCAGAGAGTCAGGATAACCACAGCTTTTACCCCCTACTGATTTAAAAATTAAAAGCACCAAGGATAAAATGCACAAAACTTACTCATTTCATTCATCGATTTATAATTCCTAATTTGACTACCATCAAGTGGTCCATAACACTATCACCTTCACACATATATTATTATTATTATTCACTTAGTTTATATTATTTCTTTTAATATCCAATTTGTTGATTTAAAAAAAACTTCTATTGGCAAGATAGACTGGCTAATCATTTTTTGCCCCAGTCTGTCATGAAATTAGCTGGCAACAGGATAAATTGGGATGTGAAAATATGCATTCTGAAGGTCGATGAAAACTGCCCTGCATCCAGGCCTGACGGTACTCAGAAATGATGCTGCAGACTCCATCTTGAAGGTTTCCTCTAGCAGGAATTTGTTTAGAGGGGAAAGATTTGTGATGAGCCTCAGGTTCCTGCCCTTTTTTGGTACCAGAAAAATCTGAGAACTGAAGGCTGGAGACTAATGTTTTGTACCCTCTACCTTTCTGAAGAGGGTGTGCACCTCTTTCTTTAATTTGGTTTTATCTGAATGTTGGAACAAGGTAGGGTTCCTCAGCAGAGGATGGAGTTCTGTGGAAAGCAGATGGAAACTCTCCTCAACAATGGATAGGACCAATGTTCCACCACAATGTGCTACATGACCTCTGAAAGGGGAGCTGGTTAGATTCCAACAGGATTTAAAGGTAGAGGGATGCATGATAGGAGAGGTATAGAATCCCTAGGATCACACACACACACACACACACACTGAGCCAAGCCCTGACGCTATTTCCTCCTCAAGAGTGGTAACAGTTTCTATCTCTTTGAAGGTGCTATAGCTTTTTTTTGTGGCAATGCACTTGATCCAAGTAATAGAATGTACACTATAATATCCACAAGATTTAGACACAGAACTGGAAGAAAGCACAACAAATTAGACATCCATCTGTTCATATACATTTTGTGTACGAAAAACATATGGTCTGATTGTCCTCTGGGGCTTTTATGTGTCCACATTTACCCATACTTTGTGACACCTGAAATAAAATTTCCCCCTCAAATATTTATTGATCACAAAAAAGTATATTTTATACAATAATGGTATCTTAACTACTTAACTATGAGTGAAAAACCTCAAAATAGAGTTACTAACCAAAGTGTAAACAGAAATAAACGTACATCATCTATGAAGTTAAACTTATGCCGTAATTAATCAATAGAGGAATATGTAATCTCTATTAAAGCACTAGAAAATTAAATAGCTTGTAGTAATGTAATTTGCATCAAACAACTGTAATGACAAAACATAAACACCCATACTAAATGTAAACACATACAGTTAAAACATATAGATAACATTCAAATGAATCTGAGGTACCATTAGAACATTTTGTTTGCCTACAAAGGGTAGGGAGGGTTGGAGGCTCATCATGACTAAAACCACTGAAAATTATTGTATTGGACTATCAAAAGAACTTTTGATAAGTAATTGAGGGATAATGTTAGCTAATCAAGAGGAATATGAATGTAAGTTCCTGAAGAGTAAACCATACCTGAAAGCTATTTTTTCCTGAAGTGAGAATTTTACATGTGTTGAGAAGACGTCATTGTGAAAAGAATCAGACACCACTAATCTTGGATCTATAATGTTGAGTCAGACTGGGTCAATTCACATGTCCAAAAAACGTTTTAGAACAGGAAGATGATACATCTGGCACAATAAGGGTTTTCAATTGCAAAAAGGGAAACAGAGATATGTTGATGGATGGATGATACATTCAGGAAGATGCACCATGGACACAAGGCCATACCATGCACTCACATGACCTTACAACCAGCAAAATATGAAAAATAGATAGCAGCTGAATGATTATCACTCCTCTCTGAAAGGTTGTAGTAAAACATTTAGGATTTTTTCCCTACAGTATTAATATCTTTTAAAGAGATTACATACATGGTGGTTTCCCCATACAGCTTGGAAACCAACAGTCAAATATTAGACACTGATGCACACACATATGCATACCAATAAGCCCCTATTCTAAACTAATAAGATCAGTTATAACATTGGAAACAATATGTGTGTATATCAGCCAAGGAATGAATACTAGGAATTGCCCCTAAAGTATCTTCAAACAAGCAATAAAAAGTATGCAGCAAGATTTATCATTGATATTCTAAGTGATAATCATCGAAAGGTTCATATAATTTAATTTGATAATTCATTAAAACAATCTTCTTTAAAAATTCAAATTATATCATAGATGACACTATTACAACTGTACAGCATTCCTGTTTAGTTAAAGATAACATGATATTTAACATGGAGCAGAAAAGTATTACACTACTTAAAGTTTGTGAGGTCATACTTTGAAATCCTGTTTGTTTACAACCCACCCACTAATTTGCATTCATTTTTTAGGTTTCTGGTTTACTGATGTTTTCGCAGATGTGAAAAAATGTTGTTTTCTAGGCACATACATGAAAAGAGAGAGAGAGAGAGACAGAGACACAGAGAGAGAGAGAGAGAGAGAGAGAGAGAGAGAGAGATTATCTATTATAGGGTCTGAGATTAAAATGATTTTAGTCCTAGGTTGGCTAAACTACTGTCACACAAGATCATTCAGTTTTGTCAGATTTGCAGATATTGTTGAAATGACATTTGTTTGCGTCACTTTTTCAAAATTCATTCTTGTAGAATTCATTATTTTTTGGCGCATCTCAAACGGTAGATTTTCCTGTGCCCAAGTTTTCCCCTGGTTTCTTCAATGCAGGCTATGACACAAATTCATATTCAGAAATCCCACTGATTTTATTCAGTGTAGGTAGTTCAGTTTTATGATGCTTAGCTGGTCATTCTCATATTTTTACATGCAAGTGAAGGCAAATAAAAGTCATTGCTACTTAAATATGTCTGTTAAATGATTTTTCTCTATTATAAATCAAATAAGTTAATCTGGTCTTTAAAATACTGTTTTGTCAGTCTCTATTGGTAAAACATCAGTGAGGCCAAATGCCTGGTTAATAAAACCCTGATATTTTATTTGTTTTAGATGTTCTATTCATCAAGTACACAAATGAAGAGCATCAATCACAATTAGACAATAGGCTGATAAACATAATCTTTCTTATATTACCTATAATCACAATTAGACAATAGGCTGATAAACATAATCTTTCTTATATTACCTACAATCATTTAGTTATCAATAGTTTGTACTTGCTAACCATAACTGATCTGTTCCACTGTGTCTCAGGAATATAGTAACGAAAATAGAATTCCAAGTATGAAGTGAGCTTTGGTTTCATGGGGTCTTTTTTAAAGAGTAAAATTGAAATTCAGGATCAAATATGTTTCAGTAATTGGATTTGTTTGGTTTCGGTTATCTGGGTGAAAATTATGATATTAAAGAAGGAAATATTTGGAATTCCAAATAAATTTCAGTCTTGAAAGGATTCCAGTAGGTTTCAGTTTTGAGGAGTTTCACTGTGTATGCTAACATGCTCTGATATGAAGTGTGTTTGACTAAGTCCTACCTATCAATGTCAGCACTGTTAAAATAAATTCTAACACAAAACATCTATTGCTGTATTTCTTGTATAACAGCTTGACCGTCTATTTGTTCATATAACACGGCACCTGTTAGATGGTGCCTACTAATATGTGGTCCATATCTGGAACCATCAATATACATAATCACTGGTGTTCAAACCATGTACAGGAGTCACCTTAACACTGATTTTTCCATTGTCCAGCAGTTCAAACCCATGGAGATCAACTGGCCCTGTAGATTATCAACTGGACCTTCACAAGGTTTCCTTATCAGGTGGCGATTAGCCTAAATTTGACAACTCACCCTCCAACTATAATCTAATGGAAGGCCCTGCTTCAAATCAACTAACAACGATTTTGCAAAATTTAACTGGCCATATGGGCCCACCAGTGTCACAACTGACTGCCACTGCTCAAAACCTACAGATCAATGCACCTGACATACATTAATTACACTTTCATCACAAAAGTTTATCATGAATACATTTTTTGCAAATAATATTTCACTCATTAAATGAAATAGAAATGTTATGCACATTAGTATTTTATTATTTACACTATATTGAACTGGACCAGACAGACGAACATAACTTGAGAAACTGACTGTCATATTTCTTATTTCCATGCTTTCTGAACAAAAGGCAGGGATTATGTAATCCTCTCTGGATGTGTTGCACAACAAATTCATACACTGTACAAAAACAAGACTTTGCAATACAATTGGGGATGGTCTGTGGATGTACACATTGGTTTTAGAATTTTCATCCATCCCCTAGGGGCAACACTTTGACATGTATATATAAAATGTGTAAACATTTTTAGTGTTTTGTTTGCTATGCAGCTCCTCCTTCGCCACTCAAGACAGAGACTTGAAACATTGCATATGATTGAGATATGGTACAGAAAATGCCAATCCAAAAGAACATTCTCATTATTGATGTGTGTAAAATATATGTAATTTTATTTCACAGTAATAAAATTTTCAAGTTCATGAAATAGTTTACATTGATGGCAATAAAGATATCCTTCAGAAAATGTAAGTGTTTTCCATCAAACCACATTTCTGCATTTGATGTGTCCATATTTCATCATTAATCGTGCAAAAGAAATGAGTCATGTGGTTTTCATAAATACCTCAGTATTTGTTTATTCTATTTCTGACAGGTCAGCACAAGTTCCATATGGTCAGTACTCAAAATGCATTGCTATATCCACAACTGAAACCTTGGATATGATTGAGATATGAAATAGAAAATGCCAGTCCATAGGAACGTTATCATTACTTATGTACATAAAATATATGTACTTTTATTTCCCAGTGATCAAATTTTTAAATGTATAAAATGGTTTACATTGATGGAAATAAAGATATCCTTTGGAAAGTTAAAGTGCTGTTTTCTTTTAAACCATATGTCTGCATTTTTTCCATGCGTCCACATTTCATGATTAATCATTAAAAAGTTATGGGCAAATGGTTTTCACAGTAGCTCAGCCTATATTCATTCTAGTTATGACAGTCAGCAGAAGTCCCATAATGTTAATTTCAATCAGAAAGCAATGCAACTTCCACCACTTTCCTTCTATCACAACATGAAGCTTAGACTATGGAATACATGAGCGAGAATCCAGTGTATTCTTGCACTGTATGAAATCTGCCCTGAATTTCAGTAAGGAGAACCTTTGCTCCTGTACAGAGTGCCTACGTACTGTGGAGACGATGAACTAAGTGGACTCCCTTACCTGTCTTGGGATTATCTAGGACGAAACACAGCATGATACTATCAACAGTACACAGGTAAAGGCAGAAACTTCTTGTTAAACAGCACATATTAATGTTGTTTACTGGCTGTCCTCATGCTGACTTTAACATGTCTCAACATTTTACTAACATTTTTATATGTGGACATCACATGTAATAATGGTCTGTATTTTGACGAATTGAGAAAGGATTAAATATTACATGCTAAGACTGGTGAGGTATAGATGCTGAGTTCTGACACACTGGTTTTATGCAGACTATAATTTCAGTTGTCCTACAGCCTCTTTATGAACACAACAGTTGACAACTGCAGAGTCCAGAAGTGGTTAATTAGAGCTGAAAACTTATGCCCAACTTAAATGAATCGTAACATTATACAAGTCATTAAACTTATTGAAAAATTAAGATATCCAGATGACTTTGGTCTCTGGGTCTATCATTACTCCCCTACCTAAATCCACACTAATTTTGAGGTTGGAAAATAACAATGGAGTCTCAATATATGTAGTTTGGATAGTCTCAAGTTGAAGATTGTAAGTAAATACCAATATTGCACTGAATAATCTGAATTAAAGATGCTTTAAAGTTTTTATTTATTTCTAATAACAAACATAAGAGAAAAATATTTCAGTAATTACCTTTGAAAAGCAGTTTTTCTAAGATTATTTTGTATTTTTAAAGCAGTACCACTAGATGTGAAGCTATAATTAAAACAAGTAACCACTCTAAGACCTTATCATTTCCTATTACATCTGGAATTTAATGCCCAGTGAGCAAAATATAGTTCAAATCTTTTTATTAGTAAGATAAACAAGTGTTAGGAACAGAAGAATAGTTAATACTCCACTGACCTTAAAGGGACAGACAAATCCCAAAGGCTATTTTAATAATTCTCCAAAGTATATACTGACCGATGTCCAACTTTTTGAAGTATTCTTATATATGATGCAGGTCAATTCAACACACGAGTGGTTAACAGATACATTGGGCCTGTGTATTTGATGGAGGAAGAACCAGTGAAGAACCTGTGAAGAACCACAACCCATGGGAAGCTACTAAAAAGCTTTCTCACATACCTGTGTTGGCTGAGCTAAGACTTGAACCCAGATGGACAGAGGTGAGATTTAAGTGACCTGTAGATGCATGCCTTTGACCACATGGCCCTCTGAATAAATACAGACCATGGGACAGGTATTTTTACCAGTGAAACAAAAAACAGAATTCAGCATAAATGCAAACAAAATGATGAATGCATTTTGAAGAAAACTGAGCACAAATGCAAAATGCAGAACAATGAATATTAATGGAACAAAACATGAATGTGATTCATGGCTGGATTTGAAAAATGATTATTTTCAAGGAGTTGGTAAATTTCCAATATATCCTTTTCTTTTATTTGATAAACCAAACCAGGATCAGATTCTTTACAATGACAGAAAATTTATCATCCTTACAAACCATGACCTAGTTTTTGTTGAAGCAGACTTAAAAGCCACCACCACTGGTGTGATGACATCATTGCTGGTGGTAGTATCTATACAATCTTGATTTGAATGGAATGAAATACGACTACATTATAATTTACATTATATGGTTCTGTTAATTGATTAATCTGTTAATTGATTAAAGCTAACTTTTAATAAGATACAAAAGTTACAGAGTTTCTCCATTTAACGCACTCAAAAACAGAAAATCTAATTTTGGTAGATGCATTTACGTTTCATTCTAAATAATTTTGTTGTTTTTGTGGGTTTTAAGGGCACTTTCTTCACAGTATTGGCTATATCATGCCAAGGAAATGGGAAATAAGTATCAGTGTTTCCCTTTATGCATATCTGTGCGTTAGGGATGCACGCTGGAGAAAACTGATGCACACGTTTTGTTGCCATGCATTTTATTGATGCAAAGGATTTGGTTAATGCGATCAGGATTTATTTCATATCCAATCCTTAGGATAAGGGATGACATCATGTATACTTTGAGCACAGGCAATGTTATGACGGAATAGCTTCCCCATATCTCGGAAGTTCTCACGCGATTTCCATCAAGTTCAGGAAGATGTTATCCAGATGTTTAACCTCAATGATTGTTGCACTAAAAGTAATCTCCAGATTAAAACGGCATGCACTAAGAATCACTAGCCAAGAAAGTGAAAGAAGCATAACACAAACTGTGGATCTAACTTTAATACTTTAATGAAAACTGGAGAAAATAATTCCCTTGACTGGAATATGGCACATCCACTGGGATTACAGGTGTGATTTCTGATTGATGATTGTGAAGACTGGAAAAGTGAATAATCCTTTGTGAGAGAGTTTAAGAATTTTAACAAATCTGCCCTTGTTCGCCACAAGATAACTGGAGAACACATTATCACCCAAGGCATTCTTTCACAACAAAGAAATCAGTAAGCTTGCAGAGACAAATGTGTTATTTGGATTAAAAAGTTGGGGGTTCATTGCAGATTTTGTTGGTTTTTAACTTTACTGCAATAAAAGAAAGATTTAAAAGTTCAAATGTAACTTAACTAAAAAGATGATGAATCATTAGCTTCTCTAATTTTAGGATAAATGTGCTCTAGGACGAAGTACAATGAAACCAATAGTACACATTTTATGACAGGCAGTAAATTAACTGCCATTTGGTTGAAAAGATTTATTTGGGTTTTTGTATTGGCCAATATGTAATGTGTTGGTCTATAATATTGCTACAAAAAGATTATAAGGAGACTGTTAAACTAAAAGGACAAAGAAATAATAAAACCATTATTTGAATGGACAATGCATTTGTTTGCTAATTGTGCATGTTGGTTTATTTGTATTTTTAGAGAGAGAGAGAGAGAGAGAGAGAGAGAGAGAGAGAGAGAGAGAGAGAGAGAGAGAGAGAGAGAGAGAGAGAGAGAGAGAGAGAGAGAGAGTGTACAAGTTGCAATATCCTATTTCAAGCTGAAAAGGTACAGGTCAGATAAAAATTTGTCAGCACATTTTTGACCTCCACATTATTTATTTGACCCCCCAGTTCTGACACTAAGGGTTTTTTTTAAACCCTCAATTTTACACCTCTGGGGGATACACTTAAGTATGCTTCCCAAGGACATAATGTAGCAGTCAACCCATGCAAGCAAAAGTGAAAGAAAGCAATGGATAAAGTGATAAATGCAAAAACAAAACTAAATGTATTTCTGAGACCAATTATGAAAAATGAGATGACAGATATGTGTGTGTGCATGTGTGTTTTTTTTATTTTTAACGTAGCTTTAACAATTTTTCAGTCATAGAGCCATGATGTCTGCATTGTGGCAGTTTATAGTGATGTCTAACACTGGGGCATCATGCTGCAGACATGTAGCACCATGTCCCACCCAGTCACATTATCCTAACACCAGGCCAACCAGTCCTAACATTAACCTCTTAATGCTGAGCGCCAAGCGAAGCAGCTGCTTGTACCATTCTTATAAGTCTTTCGTATGACATGGTCGGGGTTCAAACCCACAACCTCCCCCATCTGAGGTAATTGCTCTGACCACTTTTAGGACACCAGAGAGTTTAAACATGAATAGAATACAACAGGAAAGTAAACTAAATGCAAGCAAAATGCAAATGAAATGCATATTGAATAGAATCAACTGCTGCTGAGTATGTACAAAACATAAAACAAAACAAATGGCTGTATACCATAAAACAAACAACAAAAGAAATCATTTAATGTGTTTCATAGACTCCGTTCCACGTACATGCACAATTATATTCATCAGATTATTGGAAAAACTTTAATTTTAATGCGCTTCAATGACAGTGGCAGGACATGTAGTGTTACCCTTGTCAATTCACCCATCTATCAGTTGGATAAGTTTTACATTTAGGGCATTTTTCGAGCACTAAATGGTACATATATGCCATGTCACTCTGTGGTACATAAAAACTATGTCACTCTCAAGTACATAACATGAAAGAAATTGTGACAATTCAAATCATGAATAATTTGTAATCAAGGAAAAATACTTAAAAAGTGGCACTGTGTCTCAAAATTACCAAAGGAATAGCAGTTTCTTTGTCAACAGCTAAACAGATTACAGTATAACATACCTTTTTCCCCGGGCAAATTTAGAGAACATATCCTTGATCTTCTGTTGCTTTTCATCCTTCACCATAGGTTTACTCTTGGCTCCCTTGTTGACCCTTTTGGATAGCCCAGAAACTCTACATCCAGATTTTGTGGCAACTAGCAACACAAGGAGAATAGAACCGGTTATGTTGACAATAATCTCATACACAAAAATCACATAGCAATAATTTCAATTCCCTAATCAAGGAGTACTACACAAAAATCACACAGCAATAATTTTAATTCCCTAATCAAGGAGTACTACGCAAAAATCACATAGCAATAATTTCAATTCCCTAATCAAGGAGTACTACACAAAAATCACATAGCAATAATTTCAATTCCCTAATCAAGGAGTACTACACAATAATTTCAATTCCCTAATCAAGGAGTACTACACAATAATTTCAATTCCCTAATCAAGGAGTACTACACAAGTATGCAAATATAAGGCCTAAAATGCATCATCAGATTATTTCCATTTATATTCTGCATGATGTATATATCAAATGTGTAAAAATGTCTAAACCTCCCTGTATTTTATACAATGCAATCTAAACAATCAATTGCACACACACACACACACACATGTGGATTTCAGATTTCCCACCTAGAGTTCCATATTATGACTCAACTGCCCCCAAGTTGTCAGTGATGGTTGATATTAATCATGTCAGAGTAATACCGTGCCTTAGGATTGTAAAACACATGACTGCCAATTATGCTGACTTGGATGTAAAGACTGCCAATAATGTAGACCTGGATCTGTGGACTCATAATGTGCAGCTGCTGGTCTATGATTAAAAAGCCAGGAAAGATCCTGATCCGCAAGAGCATTATGCATCGCTGTGTATGCTGTTTGTAGTACAGTAGCATGAGCTGATTATATATAGGAAATATGGTATTAAAATGTGGCTTTCTCCAATATGGAGGGAATGCCAACTGAAAGAGAGTTACACAATAGAGTACTGTACTGTAGCTAAATATATTGTTATAACAGTCATGATGTCTAGAGAGGCACTGGCAACTAAGTCACACAGGGAAGTATGGTACCTAAAAATATCGCTAACACCTGTATTTGTTCAAGAATCATATGGAGTGACATCATGAACTGAACACAGGAAGTAAACAGAAATCTATATGATGATGGATAAAGCTGAAAAGACTTCTAACTTTTATTGCTAACATATTCATCTTGCTTTCATTTCTGCATCAATAATACACATAATGAAAGCAAATCATAAGTCAAGTCTATCTAATCTGCATAACTCATATAATACTTTTGCACATGGGAACACAGACAGACAGACAGACAGACAGACAGACAGACACACACACACACACACACACACACACACACACACACACACACACACACACACACACACACACACACACACACACACACACATACACACATGTATATTGAACTTAAAAATAAGTATGAATACTAAGCCAATATGAAAAAGTTCAAAAACTGTACATCTTCTGACTTAAAAACAGAAAGGAAAGAAAAAAAGGGCACAATGCTACTAATTGTGTATTTCTGGGACATCATTTTTGCCCGTTTCATAAATCGATCTACCACATTAAATACAACACTTCCTCACTATAAGACCCCTTAATACAACATTTTACCTTTTATAAAGTGGGTATGGTCAAGGATCCAGAATTTTATCCTAAACTGAAAATTTATAAGGGATCATGGGGATTCCCACCTCCATTTGAGTATGTGTGTGTGTGTTATTTGGATTTTTAACATAGCTTTAACAATTGTTCAGTCATATTGCTACAAAATCTGCAGTGTGACAGTATATAGTGATGTCTAACACTGGGGTATCATACCACCGACATGTAGCATGATGTCCCACCCAGTCACATTATCCTGACACCAGGCTGACCAGTCCTAACACTAAGCTCTTAATGCTGAGTGCCAAGCGAAATAGCAGCTGGTACCATTTTTATAAGTCTTTGGTATGACTCGGCCGGGGTTTGAACCCACGACTTCCTGCATCCTAAGCTGATGCTCTAACCACATAGACCACTGAATTGGTACCCCACCTCCATTTGAAACAAGAGGTTCATCTGGGCCTCATCTTTCTCACATGCCTTAGCTAACTTGCGATTCAATCTTTTCACTAAGTGGGCTTATGCGATTTTGTAAGTACATACTGTAGGTTATGTAAACTATCAAATTTTGTTTCCATTTTATTGTACCTATTTTGCTAATGTCCAATAAAAATTCTTTTTAATGATGAAGGCATAATTAATATGCATAGTTTCTGACTCATAATCCACATCATCCAAAATCTTTCATGTGAAAGTTAAAAAAAGCTTCTGGAGAAAAGCATAGTGATGTAATTTTTTGTATCTTAAAAGTTAAAAATATTTCTTTTTAAAGTGAGTAATGTCATTGAATATGTGAAATACCATAGAATAATGCAAAGTACATATGATAGCAAGTAATTGGCAAGTGTTTCTGGTACTTTAACATGGCAATACAACAGTCAAACTCTAGTTCACCACACATATCAAATTTGTTTCACAATGTTGTTGAATTTGTCACGATTTTTTGAAATAATTCTCTCCAAATAAACTAATAAAAATAACATAAATAAACTAATAAGCTTTGATATGGTTTTACAAGAAATATTACCTTATTAGAACAAAATCAGTATTAGAAGGGAAAGAAAACATAACATGGAGTGAAAGTGACCTCATCAAAAGCCTGACCAATACATGTATCAGCTAAAGGAATACTTTCCTGATCAACATCATTCTCAAGAGCTTTCTTTGCCATAGCTCTTGTAAATGCACAAGCTAGGTATAAATCAGGGAATTCTTTTTCAATAGAATCAACTTTCTGATCCAAACAAGGCTTATCAGTTACAAGTGGATTGACCACAACCTCATCTCCAGCTAGGTCATTGCCTTGTAATAAATGAATGCCCTGAACAGGTAAAGAAGACACTATTCTGACTGTCACAGGTTCTGAGACTACGTCTGATGACAAATTTACACAATGGAGAGGAATATTAACAAAACTGCACTCTACTCCCTGAACAAGAACATTCTCATTTGAAGAAGACTACTCAGAAAAAGGGAAAGTACCTGATAATAAAAGACTCTGAGAAGCTCCTGTGTCCCTTAAAATTTTAATAGGGATAGGATTGGCCAAGTCACCCAAGAGTGATATAGAACCCTTCGACATGAATGGTTCATAATTCTCCATAATAAACAAATGTATTGCTTTCAATACATGACTGTGACCTTGACCTCTTAGAGATAAGAGCATTTGGGATAGGTCTATCTTGATTCTGATGCTTATTTTTCAACCTGAAGTAATCAGAAATAACGTGTCCTTTCTTCTTGCAATAGGTACACATAGGAAGAGACAAGGATTTTTGATCATGCTTATCAGAAGCTTGATTTTTAAAAGTTGTGCCAGATTGAGTTTCAGAAGGGCTCGTATTAGGCTGAAATACCTTTTTACCAGAAGACTGCTGAGTGGAAGACTTGCCTACAAAAGGAACTTTATCAGCTAAGGAATACTCGTCAGCAGCATGAGCAGCTTTTTCCAAGCTTTCGAGATAAGTCTTAATGTCACTATGGACACAGTTCTTGAACTCTTCAAGTAATACAAGTTGTCTGGGACTTTCATAATCTTGATCAACTTTCTTGGCTAAGCACCACCTATCAAATAACTGCTCTTTTTCTCTTGCAAATTCGACATGAGTTTGTCCAGCTTCTTTTTTATTGTTCCTAAATTTTTGCCGATAAGCCTCAGGGACTAACTCATAACCCTTTAAGATGCATTCCTTAACCAGATCATAGTCAGCACTTTACTGTACTGACAGGGATGCATAGATATTTCAGGCTTTGCCAAAAAGTACACACTGTAATAATTGAGTTTAATACTCCCTTGGCCATTTCAAATTTTCAGCAACTTTTTCAAAATAAGGAAAATATTTGTCTACTTCTTTTTCACTAAAAGGGGGCACTAACCTAAAATTCTTGGTAATATTAAAACTTGAATTTGTATAAGAAGTGGGAACATGCATTTCACTTGCCAGCTCTATTTCTTTTATTCTAAATTGATATTCCCTCTCTTCCTTCTCTCTTTGCATTTGCATCTGTCTCTCTCTCTCTCAATCTCTTCTAATTGCATTTGTTCTTTCTGTAACTGCATTTGTCTTTATTTCTCTCTTTCTTCCTTATCTGATTGCATTTATATCTGTTTCTCCTCTTTCTGTCTCTCTCTCTCTCCTCTTTCTCAAATTGTAACTGCATTTGTTTCTCTCTCTCCTCTTTCTCCGATAGCATTTGTTTTTCTTCTTTCTGTAAATGCATTTGTTCTTTCTCTTTCTCCAATTGCAACTGCATTTGTTTTTCTTCTTTATCTTTCAGAAGTTCAAGCTTTCTTAACTCTAATTCCATCTTGTATTTTGATTTTAATTCCTTTACTTTTATGTCAGAGTCTGACAGATTTACTGATCAAAACCAAAACACTTTTATTCAAAACACTCATTTCTACCAAATACTGGACCAAAATGATTTTTATTTCTTGCTTTGTTAAAGAAGCTTTTGCCTCAGAAAGATCATATTTTCTGGCAAGTTCAAGCACAAGCAATTCATCTTTTTTCAAACAGTCCAACTGCTCCTGGGTAGGATTTCAAAGAAAGATCTCACTTTTGATGACATTGTGAAAAGCCTGTTGATTTCACTAAAGATTTCAAAATTGAAAAATAATGTTTGGGATTTAAAAAATTAAAAAAACTAGGGAAATTTAAATTTCAAAAACAATTTTCTGAAATATTTTAGCCAAAATTCATATATCTCAAGGATGAGCAACCCAATTTTCTTGTTACATGTCTAGGCTCATATAAAAGTAACAAGAAAAGAGTGAAGACAACAAACTTTGTAAAATTTAACAAATGATTTATTTCCCTAGAAAAACAAAGTAAAGATGAGAGAAAGAACTTACGGTTTATGAATCAAATCCAAAAATTAATCCAAGAATTAAAAAATAGAAGTCCTATCAATGAAAAGTCTTAAATGAACCTGTGTTCGAATCCTGATGAAATCAAAATGGAGAGCAATGACACATGTCGTGATCTTCAAAGTGTTGCCGTGTCAACAGTTCCTAGTTGAATCACAGAAAATAATATTCCAGTTTAGAATTTCTGAATAAATTTTGATAAATTTCCTTGTCCAAGAATTTCTGTATGAGTACTAGTATTTTCCAGGGAAAGAATCACTAATTCCATAAATAAAAGTTCAACTGAAACTGGTCACAACAAAACACTATTAGGTGTCAAAGATTTAGAACCCAACTGGCTAGTTCTTATCAAGAAAATGGTTATACAGTAAGTTAAGAAGCAAAACAGATTCCCGTATGAGGGTCACGTGGTCAACTCCTAGAACGACGTAGAATATTTTTTACATGCTAATTATCATGTACTCTAGGTATGGCCTTGATTCCACTGAATGAATCTTACTCTTAGAATGAATTAAAAATTTTTTTTAAAAAAAGCGGTTTACTAGAACTCTATCTAATTTCTGAACTAAGGTCAGAAACTAGATACAATGTTTCAACTACTGGTTGTTTATCAGGTGAAACAGAACTGAACTGAATTTCTAAAAATTTTTATCAAATCCAGTAGACAAAGTTATCATTACAATAACATGTAATGGAATAAAATAAAATAACAAAAAATTTAAAACAAACAAACAGGTAATTAAATTACATATACATAACAACATGCAATCAGATGTCTATAACTGTGTGAAAAATATTCTGGTCCTTAATTACAACACTGCAAATAGTTAATGCTAGCCATAAAATGGTTATTTTCTATAATATTTCTATTTCTATTCATTTTTCTTCGGTTATAAACTACAAATTATTGATTTTAATCCCGCCTTAGATGCGGAAGGTCGTGGGTTCAAACCCCAGCTGAGTCATACCAAAAGACTGGTACTAACAGCTGCTTCGCTTGGAGCTCAGAAGTTAGTGTTATGACTGATCGGCCTGGTGTCAGGATAATGTGACTTGGTGGGACATCATGCTACATGTCTGCGGCATGATGCCTCAGTGCTAGACATCACTAAAAACTACCACACTGCAGACATCGTAGTGATATGACTGAAAAATTGTTAAAGGTATGTTAAAAATCCAAATCACACGCACATTAATTTGAATCCCAATGGAGTATTATTTTGGTAAGTTTACAAATTGTTTTATTTAAATCTATGTGCCTTGTATTCTAAAATTTATTGCTCTTTGGTTTGCATCATTATTTGCAATGGAACAAATATGTGATTCTCAATAGCCAATAACATGGGTTACTTCCCTTGCTTTCCTTTAGAGAGACGACAGGTATTTTACAGGAAAAAAAATGTTTGTTACATGTGATTTGAGATCTATTTCTTGCTACAGTGTATTTCATAAATATACACAATTCTAACTCACATCTAAACCAAGTAGACCTCTTGAAGATTTAAATCTATTTACCACGTTTACTCAAAATCAAATAAAAAAGTCTCCAGAGTGGTAAAAAGCTGAACCAATCAGATCCAAAATACAGTCTCCAAAGTGGAAACAAGTTGAACCAATCAAATAAAAAAATAGTCTCTACAGTAGTAACAAGTTGAACCAATCAGATTGAAAATAGTCTCCAAAGTGGTAACAGGATTAACCAATCAAACAAAAATACACTCTCCAGAGTAGTACTAGTAGCAAGCTGAACCAATCAGATCACCTTATTTATAAGCATATATCTAGCTCATGACTGAACTTGTGCTAAGCCTAGGTTGCAAGTCTGATCAAAATCAAAAGAGAAATAAACTAAATGAACTATAAGTGATTATTCTGGCAGAAAAATTTATTTCATTTGAACTGAGGTTATGCAAAATGTGTTAATTCTGCATTCACATACCACAGAAACAACCCTATTGATCCATGTAATTATGAAACTTTTATGAAATCTTGATGATAGAAGCATATATAGAAGGTTCGATGAAAATCAGATCAGAAATATGGCCTTCTTGTTGTAACAAGCTCAGTCAATCAGATACAATATAAGTGTGTGTGATTTAGATTTTTAACGTAGCTTTAACAATTTTTCAGTCATATCACTACGATGTCCGCAGTATGACAATTTATAGTGATGTCTAGCATTGGGGCATCATGCCGCAGACATGTAGCACGATATCCCACCCAGTCACATTATCCTGACACTAGGCTGACCAGTCCTAACACTAACCTCTTAATGCTGAGCGCCAAGCGAGGCAGCTGTTAGTACCCTTTTTAAAAGTCTTTGGTATGACTCGGCCTCATTAACATGTATGGATCATGCTCATTATCAAAACTGGTCTGCAATCTTAATGACATATGCAAACATTCCAGGTTTTATCAAGGTCAGATAAAAAACATGGCTTCCAGAGCAGTAGCAGGCAAATGCTGACAGAGGGACACAGTGCCATACAAATAAGCTCATTTGGCCTTGTGGCCAGGTAAGCTAAAAATGGGGAAAATTTTTGGAATACATAAGGGATTTAATGAAGAAATAATGGTAGAGCTTGAAAATATCTCATTCTTTGATTTTCATGCATTTAGGCGATTGCTTGGCTTGATTTTGTGGATCCTATTTCATTAGAGGAAGGCTATTTATCATGTACTTCTTTTCAATAAGGTCCATTGTATGGTTCCCTTCAAGGAGGTACATTGTATGGCTCCCTTCAAGGAGGAACATTCTATGTCTCCCTTCAAGGATTCTATGACACCCTTCAAGGAGGTACATTCTATGGCTCCTTTCAAGGAGATACATTCCATGGCTCCCTTGGACGGCATTATAATGAGCATTTTGTTATAATTCAAATTTGATGCCAATGTGATCCAAAAATAATAACACTACCTTTTGTCAAAGTAGATCTTGCTGATGTAACCTGTAAAGAAATACATAACTATTGTTAATTACATGTACCTGCATGATATATATCAAGAAGTACTGTAAAGGCATTAGATATTGCAATACAATATAGAATTAGTATTAAGTCTGCACTGACTGAACAAGTTCTTAATACAGTTTGAAAATACAATGCTACTTTGGCAGCATAGAAAATTCATTCAGCAATTTTCTTAATACAGTTGTCCCCCTCTTAAACGACCCCCCCTACACTGGCCACCCATGATCTGTGGCCACCATACACAAAACCTCAATACAGGTGTAGTATATTTTTACCAAGCACTGTTCAATACAAACAGTAACCATTAAACTCACAATTGATAAGGCAGTGGATATTGTTTCCAATTTGAGCCAACTTCTCAGATTAACACTACTGTGCCTTATTTTTTTTCAAATGGAATAACATGGCTTGTCCATTTAATGATATTTGATTGCACAATTTATTTTTCATGATTTACCCCATTGTTGAATGCAAAATAAGCCATTTTGACCTGCCTTCTTGAGAATACATTGCAGTTCATTGGTTTCATTTACACTAAGAAGAGAATGTTTGCTCCCTTATCTACAATCACTAAAACATAACCTGCCCCCAAGAATTTAAAATCCTGTTTTTAGACTAAATCACAATATTTAACATTAATAAGAATAACCCGCAATACAGTATATTAGACTATGCTGGTGACAGCAAACATTAGATAGCAACCATAGTGTTGATGTTACAAATACATAAATCTACATAGATATTTGTTCAGAGTCAGAATAAAAAAAAAAAAAAAGTGTTTTGCATGGCATCAAAATACTGCAAAACCATTAGACTGTGATATACTTGTACTCTATGTCAAATAGTTTTCCTGCCCCGCTCAGAAAAAAAACCTGATTTTGCTTTCATTACATAATCTTCCTTTTACATTTCGCAAATATTTTGTTACCAATCCAGTGTGAAAATATTTGAAGACAAACTGTATTATACAGTTTTGATTTTGGTGCATTATGAATACGTGTACCAAGGTCAAGACACAAAGAAAATATCAATATTGTGTGCAATACCAAATAGGATGAAACATATGTATTGAATGTTGCCTCTTGTTGTATAAGCATTAATCTGTTGATAATTGTAGAGCTTAATCTGTTCCTTATGTGTATGAATAAATTATTATGTGCTGAGAACCCCCTTTTAGTGTCTGCTGTCGGATGGAGTATACACATAGCTAGCTTCAGCCAGTTTGAACAAGTTGAAAAACTGCTTTTTATCCTTGTTATCTGCAATTTTCCACAGCTCATAGGTATTGTCTCTTGGATATCTCTGTTCCAAAATAAACATGAAATCGGCCAGTTTCACTTTCTTGAATCAGTGCATTGATGACCACTATGCCAAATTTCTTCTCTGTTCCATAATGCAGTAACAGAGTTTTACGTTCAGCAATACCATAGTCTGATTGTACAGACTGAGGTATTTTCCCTTTCTTATGATTGTTCTGATTCTTACTTATTCATTTTGCCTTAACCCTAAAAGTACTTAATAGTTTTGTAGCACAAAATCCCTCAGTGCTGAATTGTTTGAGAAAAGAAATGAATATTTGCACTCTACTTTTAAGTTGTCTGTATTTTAGTCAAGGCTTGGTATTCTCCATTTCTTCATTTATTTTCTAAATACCCCTGACTTGAGAGCTGACCACCATATCATCATTTTCTGGCTCAAAATCACTACCTGGTATTTACAGTAAAAACTATCCAGCTCCACTAACCTGATGTACTTCAAAACTTTCAAAATCATTGTCATCATCGCTAATATCAGCCAGTAATTGCACAATGAAATCATCATCTGAAGATGAACCATGTTCAGAGTCAGCCATTTTCTGATTTCAAGGTAGCCCATTTTTTAAACAAGCATTTTTAAAACTCCCCTGATGAATACAAGGTTAAAACAAGAGCATACTTTTTTCCAGAACCCATTTAATTTAACAACCATTTGTATCAAGCTGAAGTACTGTATAAACAGTAAAAATGACATTACTTGACAAGTGCCACAAGAACTCTAATGGTGGCCTGACTTACATCACGACAGCCACTTTAAGTATTCACAGTTAATAAAACTTGCATACTGTACAGAGTACATTTTTTACATGTGCAACTTTTGAACAAATTTGTGGGAGTTCTCACTGCTTCCACGAAAGTGAATTTATATACATTTTGCACAATTTGTGCACTAGCATGCCCTGGCAGCATCTCTAACGTTGTATAGAACAAATGTTGTTGTGCTGAAACTAATTTTAATCTTTGAGCCAGTGACCTTGACCTTTGACTCCAAAATCAATGGGATTCTTCCCTAGTCCAAGCACAAGCTCTCCATGTTTGGTAGCTGTAGATTATGGAGAAATGAAAGTATTCTGTAGAAACTATTTTTCTTCTTTCAGACATTATAATCTTGATCTTTAACCTTTTCACCTTGAATTTAATAATTTTCTTCTTTACCCCAAGTGCAAACTATCCACAAAGTCTTGTTACTGTGCATGGTTTGGTTCTGTGGGTTTAATGCCACTTCTCAGTACATAATAGACAACACATAGCAGCCTGTTTACCTGGTGGAGGAAGAAACCAGAAAAGCCCTAAGAAGAATTATCAATCCATGGGAAGATAATGGCAAGCTTTCTCACATATCCCTTTTGACTAAGCCCAATTCTCAAACTCACACAAACACAGGTTAAACATCAGTGATCTGCAAATGCAAGTGCCTTAAACCACTTGGCTATCCAGGTAACCATGGATGACAAGGAACTGGAGATAGTGTGCAGAAACTGTATTCCTCTTTGTCAGTGACGTTGACATTTGAGCTTTTGAGTCCAAAATTTTAAAAGGGTCTTCCTTAACTTGAGTGCAAGCTATTCATAAAGTCTGGTAAGGACAGAATGTGGACAACAAAAGCTACTGTAATGGTTGGACAGATGAATGGATGGGATGTCATCATTTATTGCAGGCATATAAAATGTTAAGCAAGACTGCAGCAAATAAAATCATACAAAAATTCAGTGCTTTGTATGTATAAAACATGGGACATACAAAAAAAAATTTACACAGCAGACTTGTTACAAAAGTACAACTTATATGCCTGAATTACATGAGAAAAGCCAGCAATAATTGGGACCTTAGACTTGGGCAGATGTTACCACTTCGTGAAATTTAATTAAACAAAATGACTGAAAATAACAAGTGATGATTAGGCCAATTATAGGCTTAGTGATGTGGTCAACTGGTCAAATATTCAAAGTTGAATTTATCTAATGTTTATGTGCTTTCGGATTAACTATAATCTTAATCTTTCCAAAGATTATGTGGAAAAAGCAGGTAACACTGAAAATACATTGTGAGGGGTAAAAACTTTTGGCACTCTGAATCAAAATTTGTATATATGAGTAAGGCCATATATAAAAATGTATACTGCACTGGCACATTTTTAATAGAACATTTTAAGCTTATTGAAACAAATATTCATTTGGTTGATGGCTGTGCTAATACATAATTTTAAAAATCATTGCAAAATATCTTTTAAGTTTTATTAAAGATCATTTCAGTCTTAAAATAGCTGAAAAAGATCACATTTAACTCGTAATAAGAATTTTATTACCCAATCATCTAAAATATGTGACTTTCTGAGTATATTTTTGACTGTACTCCTACTTAATGAACAAAATAAAACTGACAAAAGCTGAAGTACAAAACACCTTTACAAATTATCCATCTGATAATAACTCATAAACAACTAAAATGTTTTCTTTTTATTTGATTATCTTTCAAAAGTATATAAAGTGATAAAAGACAATTTTGATTTTGATAGGCTGAGAATGTCATGCATTTCAACTGATTTTTTCTACAAGTCTAAAGAAATCAAATCAGACCACCTAGATTTTAATTATGGAAAATGGATGAGAAGGACTTAAAGTGACACAAGTGGAGAAAATGTCCATACTGCTTGGAGACTGTGACAGCACTAATAATGCTGAAATTTGGCTTCATGTGTACACATTGCCATTTAAATAGAATAAACCATTCAGAAATTGCCCACTAATGCTACCCATGAGGAAGGTCCCTTGTTCATATGACTGCTAGGTTTGCTATTGTTACTGTCACTCACTATCACTGGTTAGTTCTGGTATAGCACACGCATGTTAAAATGTGTGGTTACTCTAAATTAACAGTCCCTCCAATTTTCAGACACCACATTTTCAAACGGTTTAATAGTTTTCCGTAGCACAAAATATTTTCTGACACCAAGTACATTAATTTAAAGCTGATGAAAAATAAAACATTCTAGTTGAAACTAATACTAAGAAAAGTTTAACCATACTCATAAAACTGGTGTTTGAATAGATGACCTTCAGATTATGAAACTGATTTGATTACCCATATTATCACATGGATTATGAAGGTGTTGTCAATAGGCAGAAATAAAACTCCATAAATAAGCAATAAATGGTGATTACAAGGTATTATCTTCCTGAACACTTGATGTAGACATATTATATTCTTAGTCAAGATTAATTTGTGTGATGCAAAGTTCTAAGCTTATTATCTTTGTTTTCTATTTTCCAGGAAGCTAAGCTGGGTTGACATTTGTGATAAAGTGGTAAACACAAAAGTTTCACAAGTTTTTATCTCCTCATATTTAATCAGTGACTGATTTTCCTTTCATAACATCCTTTAGGATGCAGTCAGTTCAGTCTTCTAGCTAGTGTATTATTACAAAAAATGGTGTTCCATAATTACATTTTAATTAAGTCTAAGTGGTCTGAATCATTTACATATACGGGGCAATCATTGCTATATTTGTAATTGCAGAGCTGACATCGCTTCAAGCAGTTCTGAATGTATCTTTCAGATTTTCTGACACAAGATAATATGATAGATGTATATCATTTCAGTGACACATTCTGTTATCAATGAGAATCTTTACATTGTGAAGCAATATTGATATCATCACTGGCTCCAATATGCAATATGTGAACACTATTATCATCTTAGTCATTTTCGTACACATGTTTCTATTTATGAATGAGACTTTCCAGGCTTTAATCAACCAATAAGGCAACATATGAATCATGCACTTTGCCTAGACTTTACAAATATTAAAGCAGAGATTATATCATTTAGGGCTGGTTCACACTTATCATCAGCGGCAGCATATGTGCAAGATGAACTGACCGATATAGGTTTACAAACAATAAATAAACACTGATACTTTATCATGAAAGTTGTTGGTAAGTAAGACTATAAGGCAATTTAGTTTACCAAAACCACTTCCAACCAGCAATAACTTGCTGGGTGCATTGAAACAATGACTAGGGGTGAAATGATTCATCAATATATCAATGCATCAATACTTTTGTTCTTACAATACACATATCGATACAAAACGATACCACATGCAAGTTATTTTAGTCTTCAGCACTCATGAGTAATTATTATTAGTTTGCCTTGTTATAGTTTAAATTTAGAATTAATCTGAAACAGCATTTGCAGTCACAGGCACTAATTTTTGCTAGTAAAAACAAAAACAACCATTGAGAATACTCGCTCGCCGTCAACAAACTAAAACAAAGTGACATGGTTCATAATCTGCCCCCCCCCATGATAATTACCTTAAGCTAGCAGCATGTTCAGCATATAAGACACATTCCAAACTTGTTCAGTGTGCATGATGAAGTACTTTACTCATCTTTTAATAACCACTTTTATGTGAAGTTTCTTTGTTGAATTGTATTTCACTACTTCAGTCACTTTGAAAGCTACACTACCAGTGTGTCACACGGCGAAATTTGTTGCATTGAACTCTTATTGGTGGTTATTGCTTGTTCCATTCCAGGTTAAACAATAACCACCAATCACAAATTAAGGTTGCTTATTCCTGTGTGACAAACAGGAAGTATTGGCAAAACAACGGAGAACTTTGTGCAAAATCATTAATTGATATGTAAAGTACTTAAACAGAGATGCTGTAAGGGTGTGTGACTGCATAAATTGTGCAAAATTTGTACAAATCTGCACACTTGGAGAACAGTAATGCACAAGAACTCCCACAAATTATTTGAAAGTCATGCATATGAAAATGTGCTCGGCGATGGATACAATTTTTATTATTATCTATTTTTTGGGTTGGCAACCATTTACACAGCTGGGTTCTTCAGACATGACATAAATGGCTGTTAAACTAAATTTGATTGGCACATTGTGCCCTGGAATAAGCATTATGGCGTAGTTTGAACCTTCCATCAAGGAAGTTTTACAAATGCTTGTTTAAAATATGGGCTACCTTGAAAACCCAAAATGTCTAATTCCCAGTATGGTTCATTATATTCAGCAAATAATGGCTGATGATAGTTATGATGACAATAACTTTTAAAGTTACGAAGTATATCGGATTACTGGAGCTAGGAAATTGTTAATGGAGATACCAGTGAGTGATTTTGAGCCCAAAAATGGTGTTAAATGCAAGTCAGATGTACATGCTAATGGATGGACAAAAATACACAGCATGAGTCAATCTCCCTTTCAGCAGTATTTTGAAATTAAATGCAGTAAGGGCAGAATACTGAACCTAATTAAAATACAAACAATTCAAAAGTATAATGCAATTTTCATTTTGTTTATCAACCAATTTAGCCTTGCAGATCATAAAGTACAAAACCATATATCCATATCAGGGTTAAGATTAAATAAATAAGGATGAAAAAAATTAAATTAAGAAGTAAAGATATTTATTTGAATACCTCTGCACAAGCAGACTAAGGCATTGATGGACTAAAATTCCTAATACAGCATCATGGAAATGATAAGAAATACAGGCGTAGTAGTTAGTTAACTACTGATTCAAGAAAGTTAGTGTATGTTAGTGAAAAATCCTATTTTAGAGCAGATGTATCCAAAAGGTAATATCTGTGAGTTCTAGAAAATTGATTTTGTTGGTGTTCATCTTCATTCCCATGCATGGATTTGTTCTTTATGAGATTTTCTTTGCATGAGGAAACTGCATTATTTCTTCTGTTTTGAAGATAACGTTGTAATGTCTCCTTAGTTAAAGTGAGACATGAAATTGGTAATAAGATGTTTTCAAAGCATTCATGTAATGCAAAACAAAGGGTCTGGTGGCTAAAGTGAGTTAAATGGAGCCACCATTAAATGGCCTATAACGCTGAATAAAACTCACTGACAACCAACAGGTAGTCTGTTTGAAAGTATTTTTGTTATTGTCATATATGATATAATAAATATATGTCAGTCTGTAATCTACATACTGGAAATATGACCAGTATGTCAACATACATAAAAGGAACCTTCCAAAGATAGAGAGACCATCAAGTTCATATGTGTATCGATATGTATCATATTGTAGGCTGTGTATTGTGAATTGTATCGATACAAGGCACAGTTGTATCATTTCACCCCTAACAATGACCATAAATACATGAATTTTCTGGACAAAATACTCAGGTAAAGTGATCATTTTAACCAGTACATGAATGACCAGATAGAGAAGAATGTTATTTTTTCAATTCCAGATATTGAGTTCCATGACAGTATTCTATGAAGTATCAAGCAATCCATTTTGTTAGTTAAATCAAGGAAAGAAGTGTATTTGCAGAACTCAGAAAATATGCAATATTTCCATGTTGAACAAGGAACGAACCAACGATGTACGTATCATTATATATTTCTCTCAGACTTTGCACTGATATTGTTCATGGATGGAAGAACAGAATAGGTGTCATTATGACAAGTAGCAGTTTATACTAGTTAGTGCCTAACATCAGCTGTCATAACTCAAATGTGGAATTAACACCAATAACAGTAATAGTGGAATGACTTGTATGTATCGCGTTTGAGTAAGATATGTTTTCAAATAGAACATTTCTGAAACTGCAAGGTTCTAATCTAAATTCTGGAGATGACGAAGTACAGATTGGTTTGATAAAATTAATTTTCTTACATATTTCTTGAACAAAAATGTCCCACACTGGCATGTCATACTATGTCATCAGGCTGATCAAACCATCACTACTCATCACTGTGATGTTTTAAAACAATATAAGCAAATGATTTGATTGCTGCCATAATCTTTGTGAGTAAAGGGTGTAACCAACAAGTATAGAGAATAAGTTTGCAGATGAAAAATCTGATCAGTCAAACTCAACACATTAAACAGTTAATGCTAAGAATATTCAGCAGGACTTCCCCGTGACAAATTGATGTAGCTGCCATCTTGAGGTTATGGACATTCATTCTTAACAGCAGTAAAGGACGATCTTAGTTCTTGTTTGATTTATTCACCATGTTTCTGATAACTGACACAAATCAGTGTACTCATCTGTAGCAGTACTCAAAATTCCCCCTCTTGCTGCATACAATACCATTATATTCCCGTTCACACACTCTGTGTGGAATAATGAAATTCTATACTATTCTACATACTATACAGAGTTATGTCCCTTCATAAAACTGTGGAATAATGAAATTGCAAGTATTTCTATCTACAATAGTTGCATTGCTTCACACCATTGTGTGGAATAATGTATGCAAAGAAAACATTTTGTGCCAGTTTTTTGCATCTTGTCCTTGTATAGTTGGAAATTACAAGGGACTACATGTATGTATGTATGTATGTATGTATGTATGTATGTACACCTCTCCCTCGATAACTCACGCACAACGGGGTTCACAAACATAGACCGCACTATAGCAAGGGCGCGAGTTACCAAGGGACCTCCAAAAGTTGAAAAAATTCGCTTAGACATCGAGAAAAAACAGCGGGGGGAGGGGGGGCGGGGTTAGGGAAGTGGGCCGTTTAATGACTGAATGCTCATTTTACAATCACGTCGATAATAATTTTTAATAACGTGCTTTTTCTAATGAAGTTGTTCGTTATTCAGTTTAAATAACATTTATTTTCAAAATGTCCAACATGTGACAGATCGTCCCAACTGGTTTCAACAACCATCATGTGTACGCGAAAACATCTGTGTATTACATCACTGCTTTTTGTTTTTTCTTGATGAATCTGGTTCCCGGAGTGGTATAGGATAGTCTCCTGCCAAATCGAGAGTCAAAAGAGCAGGGTACTAGACTAACAGTCGATACACCAAACAAGATTCCTTTGTTTCAAAAACAAGTGAAATTTATTTCGTGAGACAATCGTCTACGTCGAATCTCAATTTTTGTATTGTTCAATTAGTACAGTTTTGATGCCATGATTTCATTGGAAGTAATAATGAAACTTCTCATCATCCTTGAGGATATCTCTAAGTGCCAGTTCAAGAATTCTCTGCAACTCGCTTGCCCACAATGGTCTGTATCTGTGAAACCAAGCTCTTTATTTTATGAAGTATTCATTTCGCTTGGTTGCCTTACCATCTTTGATCACAGTTACCAATGAGTCGGTTAATTTAAGGTAGTTCATGTTACATACACAATAACATTTATAACAATGATTGGTCAAATGAAGTGAGTTCATCCGACATACGACCGGGGC
The DNA here is from genome assembly GCA_016617855.1 of Megalonaias nervosa. Classification (NCBI taxonomy): domain Eukaryota; kingdom Metazoa; phylum Mollusca; class Bivalvia; order Unionida; family Unionidae; genus Megalonaias; species Megalonaias nervosa. The sequence continues at coordinate 48,550 of JAECUM010002736.1, read as the reverse complement.
CACTAGATTTTAAGTTTGTAGGATTTTCGTGCCTTTTAACTTTTCTTTTATTCCCGCTCCTTTATTTTATTCAAAAGACATAATGTGATAATACAAAGGAGGCCAGCTTTTAATTCAGTACAACCATACAACAAATACTTTTGCAAGTCAGTTATCAAAACACGGCCGGCACCTAATCAGGTTCTCAGAGAAACGCTCGCGGATATAGCTGTTATGGTAGATTGACATATTTTATGTTTAATTACAAGAGGACACATTGCATTTATGATAATTACAATTAAAAGGAACTAAAAGATAGAACTAAAACATAAATTTGGTTGATAAAAAAAAAATATTTAATTTGTATTTATTTATTGAAGTACTGCCTCCACTCGGCGTAAGTGACATTTTCATTGATCGAAATTTCCTTGCATATCGTTAATTGCAGTGTACGACCGTTTGGAAAGAAAATGTAAAAAATTGTATGACTTATTTTTAAATTTGATATTTCATAATGTTGATTAAAATTTCAGGTCCTATCTACCGTTTTCGATGATAAAACGAGTGATATATCAAAGTTTTGATCGCGATTTGCTTCAAGTTCAATAAATAGGGATCAATTTTTGGGGTATTTTCTGGTTTAAAAAATGGCATCCACGCCTGACCCCGCGTTATAAGCGGGTTCGCAAGTTATCAGGGCACGAGTTATCGAGGGAGTGGTGTATGTATGTATGTACTATTGTTTGCTTGATGGTGGTGTTAATGATGATGATAAAAATAATATGATAATTATGAAAGGTGGTGGTGTTGAATAAATAAATAAGTTTTATGCGAGTAACAAAATGTGTAACTATCACTGGTTTAATCAGTCAGTGTCTCAGTTTTGCTTCATCACTATAACTCTGCTAAGGAAGTAAAAACAACATGATTTGAGGGCTGGCTTATTTGTTTTGGGTTTTGTTTTGAATATTTGGTTGCAAATTGAAGGTGGGCCAAAATCTGCCCTTATCAATGCTTTGTCCTTTGGGACCCAGGTAGACAAACCATCCATTATAGACATGATGATACATTTTGCCAAGGCATGTTTTTCTCGAGTTCCACTGTGCTTGGTTTCTATTTCTTAACATTCATACCTTTGATTTGTCGAATCTTATATCCTGGCAATCCTGACTGTTATCATGATCACAGTCAACAAGATCAATGATCTCTATGGCCTCATATTTATCGTCTATTCCTGGAGAAGACCTCCATTCCGCTCAGATCACTTGTAGATCCACCGTCTGTGTTAATCTCAGTTTCAACTGCCCCACTGTCCTTGAGCATGGTCTCATTTTTAACCTTGACCCTAGCCTTAACTTCATCATCACTGCCTTCATTCTTAACCTTGCCTTTGTTACCTTCTTTTGACACAAAGTCCTCCCAATTAAGTTCTTGACTCTCCGTTTCCTGAGTCTTGGACATGCAAAAGGAGTCAATACTATACACATCACTATCTTGACTGGCACAAGCATGGGGGCTAAATGAGGGTTGGCTCAGCTGACTCTTGCTCTCACTTTGAACTTCAACATCCAGTTTAGAATGATCTGAGGAAGGTTTCACAAAATGTTCAAGACTGCTCTCAGAAAAAACTTTCTTAAATTGTTTGTTAACTTTTTCAGAAGATCTCAGTTTGGGTAAACTATCTGAACTAGCACTGCGAGAAAATGTAAACTTTGACCAATCAAAAGCTGATCTGCCAGATTCAGATGCCTTCAGACTTGAATTGGAAAACTTGAAAACACCAACTGAGTTTCCAGGAATTTTTACAACTGTATCCCTCTCTGTGTCGTGTGCCTCTACTTTTGACCCTATATGGTTATTATCAGATTTACTAGAAGACAATAGATTATGAGATTTTTTAATATGTTCCTTTGTCATAAGAGAATCAGGTCCTTTACAGAAAGATACACTAGGGGAAGAAATCTGCTGTGTTGGAGAAGACTGGCTTGTTTTTGATGAAGATTTCTCTGATTCTGTGTCTTGTGGATGTGCAGCAGTCATGGGTGCAGCAAAGAATCTGCAAAATATGTTTCATCAAAGACATTTTGTACAGGAATTAAACATTTACAAAGGCATAGTTCCTTTTTTGCACAATTCCTCTCAACCATAAAAAGTTATGTAATTTGCAAGAAAGAAAGAAAGAAAGAGTAAGTTGTTATTAATTTCAAAATATTATATTACAGCAAAACAAAATATTTTTTTTTTACTGAGCTTGAATGAAGATGTCGTGACAAGTGCTATGATACCTCTACTGGTATGACTTATGTTGCAACTAGCACTTTAAGGGTTAATGGTTGAATAAATATTTTATACTGTTTAGAGTACATTTTCATATGCATGACTTTTTCAAGGCCAAACACAACAAACTGTTCTGAAATAAAGCCTATGAAGAAGGGAAGTTTTCCTGAATAACGTCTAATAAGGCTGAAAATTTTGGATTTGAACTTTAGACAATATTCAAAACAGAACTGAACGCAGCCTATGAATGCCCACCATGTCATGAAAAATGGAACATCATGTCACTTCATGAAAAATTATTTTAACTCAATTATAGAACACAAACTTGTCAAATACTGGAGCTGAAATGAACACCTGAACAGTAGAATCAAAATACTTTTTTTTGTGCAAATATTCAAACAGATGATTGGTATACAAATATTCATTTGTTTACCTAGTGAGTTTGGCAGCATTTTGTAAAAGAAACAAGCAAGGTAAATGTTTACATCGTAATGCTGAATTAATTTACAAGCAAACAATTTCAAACCTACTAAATCGCCTGAAATTCAAACTCTGACAAATTCTGAATAGTTGTATTGTTCACAACTTAGCCATTTCTATTCCTTATCATTTAGGTGCTCTTAAAAAGGTGATGCATAGGTGTAGAATAGAGGTCATAAAAAAAATGACAAAGCCATATCAACCTGGGTAAAAAAAATATTGCGAACTGTTCATGGACATTTGTCAATAGTTAATCCAGCATACCATTATCACCACACACCCATCTACTGTCTTACCTTGGAAAGTGAACTCCAATATATTTCGACACTTTTGGTCTTTTATTTAAGTTTTGAAGTCGTTATATAGCTTTGGAATGACCAATGTGCTTAGGGCTGTTCTTGTAAAATATAACCGGCATCCAGCAAAGACACTTGTAATATGGAGTGTCTCCAATAGATCCTATTAAAATTCTGTATTGTTTTCATATTAACTCTGAGTAATCAAAGTTCCCTGGCACATTTTCTTTTAAGTACCCTCCCTTGGTACCATGTATGTTTAAATTGAATAGCCCTTGAACTCTGAGGTCAGTTCCAGTAAAACATGTATCCCCGCCCCCCCCGGGGATGGCACTTCAAAAAAACTTCTGTAGGAGGTTGCATTTCAAACTACTTTGATTCTGACAGTTGAGGGTTGATTAGGAAAATCACTTCTGTTGTGGGTTGTTAACTAAATAAGAAATCGCTGGTGGGGTTGTCAGAAAAAAAAAAAAAACGAAAATATATTTAAAATCGCATCTAATCCCCTCCTAGCGGTCTAACGTGAATAAAAAATTGGGTCAGAAAATGATCCCAATACGCAAGTGCACCTAATTTGTACGAATTGATGTACTTTTAAAGCAGTGATACGCGTTCTGCAAATTACGTCATAGTCGCAGATATAAAAAGTGCTTTGCGCAGAATGCAATTTTTATTCCACTTTTAACTTTAAAAGTGCATTTCGCGACGTAATTCGCGCTGCCAGTAGCAGTATCGCAGCGCTTGATGCGACATCCAGATTCAGGAAGGCAAACGTTAAAATAGCTGGATACTTCGGTTTGACTTGAATGGCTGTTAACTAAATTTGATTGGTTCATTGGGCCCTAGAACAAGAATTTTATGGTAGTTTAAACCTTACTTTCATCATGGAAGTTTTACAAACGCGTGTCTCAAATAAGGGCCACACTGGAAACCAAAATGGCTGAATCACAACAGGGTTTGTTGTCAGACGACGTTTTCAGTCGGCAAATACTGGCTGGTGATAGCTATGATGACAATGAATTTCATGTATATCAATCTGTTGGACATTGGGAAAACGTCACTGGAAATACCAGTATGTGATTTTGAGCCCAAAATTGATGTTGAGTGCGAGTCTGATGTACGCGTTGGATGGACAGGATGCCGGTTATATTTATTCAAGATAACCATGTTTGAACAAGCAGACTATATGAATGCTGGACTTAAAACCCTAATACAGCATTATGGAAGAGAAAAAATCTGGCATAAGAGGCAGCAAAGCGCTGACTCAAGGAAGTGAATCTTTGGCAAAGTTCATGTTAGTGAAAACTTTTCTTTTTGGAACAGAGATATCCAAGAGAGAATACCCATGGGGCCATACCTGTGGGATGTTGAAAATTGCACAACCATAAAGAACAGTAACTTGTTCAAGCTAGTTATGCATATGCGTTTCAGACAGCAGGCAATGAAAGGGAGTTCTCAGCACAGAATAATATTCATACACAGGAGGAGAATCATATTAAATTCAGAAACAATCAACAGATTAATGCTCATAGGTAACATCAGAGAATCCCCATACAACATAAGTGTGTGTAGATCTCTAGTTGGCAGAACCACTATGGCAACAAAAGAATAAGGAGACTAACTTTCATATCATGCAGATGTAGTACCAAATGAAGTACATGCTCTCTGTGTGCAAAAATTAAATGACATTAAACATAAGAAACTGACTGAAATGTGTAAACTCAAAGCAAGATGGATATAATTTGTCCTGTTTGTTTGGTTATTCCTACGTATATTTTGAGGATGTTGATATTTTCTGCAGACCTTTTGGCACTTAGTTCCAAGCCATCATATGGTATTTGTATTACAAATTGGATTACTATTATCTAGTACACAACATTTTGAAGCAGCATCATTAACTAATGATGAAATTGATGAAAAAAAAATACTTTATGTCATTCTGATATATGGGTTCTTTACCACACTACTAATCTGTTCATCCTGATTCTTTTTTACCATCTCCTTTAGTTTGACTGGTACCAATACTTTTAATAAAATTGTAACTTCTATTTTCTTACGATCTAAATATTTGTGATCATGTATTATTGTCAAAAGGTAAAATGTGCTAAGTTTTGTTGTAAAATCTAAAACTATTAATTAGCAAGGTACTAAGTAAAAAGTGGGTCAACTTCATGTGTGCAAAAATTATTGCCATATTACAGAGTGTTGTTAGAAACAACAGAATAGTTGTACGAGATGTATTTTGTAAAGTTGTAGAACCAGCACTCGTATTTTAACCACATATTCCATTTAAATAATACTATCATTATTTCTGCATATTCCTATCAGTTTTTCCCAAGTGGTATTAATTTCCTGATCTGATGTTGATCGTTTCTTGTGCAATTTTTACACATCAAGAATTCTCAGTATAATTAAAAAACAATGTAATCTGCACCAAATTGAGTTGTTTGGGAAGAAATTCATTTTTTGACCCAAAAATCACTGAAGATATGAGTTCTGGTATAAAAGTCTCACATTAAATAACATTTACAGTAGCCATGATAGTAATTTAGGATGCAACTGTTCTAATTTCACCTTTGGTATATTCAAATCTTGAATGTGATGGAGGAACATGGCTCCAAAATAAACACATTTATTTTAGAACCTGTTCATTGACTATGAATATATATATGAAGTATATAATCCGAGTCAACTGAATTGTTAGAAAAATTTTAATTCTTTTGACAACATCATAATTAGCTCTCAAACATGGAATAAGCCTATGGTCTTTCTGCCATCCCAACCAAGACCCCACCACAAGCACATGACCATGCCCAATGACATCACACTAATGATCGCTATATAACTAGAGATGACATCTCTTTTGAGTATTTTGATTTCAGTAGATCCTTAACAGAGTGGAACAGTAAGAAAGAGTGTCAGATATTTAAGTGTTAGGGAGATATTTAACAATGGCTATTCCTCCCGCCACCACTTCCTCACTGGAGATCACGCACACACAAAACTTAGATTAAATCCTGAAATCCTGGCAGCATCCCTGCAGGGGACATAACTTGACCATTTTATTTGATTTTATTGGTCTCTGGTTATCCCATGGTATTTCTGTTACTTGAACATTATCTTACAGTGTGTCCAGTCAGCATGGTCAAAAAAAGCATACAACCATCAGTGTATCCCCTAGGGGTGAAAGACTGCAAGTCAAAATTCCTCTTGGTGTCAGAATTGGGGATAAGACTGTAAAAAACAAACTTTGGTATCAAAACTGGGAGTCAAATTAAAATTTTGGAGGTCCCTGAAGCCCAGCTGAGAGTAAAGGGAAACACTGAACCATTACGAGTTGTTGAAGGACTCACATTACTACAGATATGAAAGAACGAGAACCATGCTATAAATCAGTGAAGATAAAATAGAGTATGCATGGTTTGACTGTCCCTGATTGGTTGATAATGAAAGTAAGATTTTAGTAAAAAGTATCTTTCGAGAGCTTGTCCTACTTGTAACTGAAAAAAGTCAGGGACATTGTTTTATTAACATAATTTCCGTCCCTTTACAGACCTGAGTTTGGAAGACTCATTACTGAAATCAGCAGCTGACTCTTTGGTGTTAGTAGTGAGAGCACTCCTTTCAAATTTTGTGTAGATCCAGAAAATGGTGCAGCTGTTATGGTTTTATTTTCACAAAAGCTATCATCATAGATGTGTCTATACTGATACAAATTTGATCATGAGCATTTGAAATTTTAAGTTATTGAATTTTAATATCATGGTGTTTGCACCGGTTTACAATGGGAACTGAATTATTACAGCGAGTCTTGAACTCTTGAGTATTGTGCAGAAACATGGAATCCAAGCAGAATACATCCAGAAATGTAGAGGTTTTCTGTCCTGGATTTAGTCTCCCCGGTGCATTTCACATTGATATGCATAGTAACAAACAATTAGTATAGTACATGTAGTAGGAAAAGTACATGACAAATTTATATACATATCATAAACATGACAAACAGTATGTGGGGGGACAAGATCATAAGAACAGGCTGGAATGGAGAAGTATAATAACAAAAATAATGAGTAGAAGTGTGCCTCTTTCTTGATGTGTGCAGCATTATTTTCTCAGCTTCAGTAAGAAATTACATCAAAGGGAAGACAATAAAGGATGTACAGTTCACTAAACCACGTGAATTTAGTTACTCAAATCGATTTTAACCTTCTGGTTATATCTGTTCTGGTCTGTTTCTGTCCATTCTGGTGATTATGTCCACTGAATCAGTATGGGTTGGAAAAAAATTTGGCAAATTTAAAGACTGAAAAATCTTTTGTCAGATTATGATTATACACTGTACTTCTGCCTGAGAAGTGAATAATTTGATTTCTTGTTTGTTGATTCTGGTTGTTGCTCAGTTCAAATGCATCATTGAAAAACACTGATGCATTCTCATACTTTGTTACAAATATTTATTACAGATGCACATCTCCAGATATTGGCGAATATAGCTTGAATAAGTTACAACAGTTCTCGTTGGAACAATGGACATTGTTAGAGAAACTTTAAGTAAGCTAAAATGTAAACTTTTTGGCAGCGTGTGATGCAGGATTGCTCAAGACTTCTCCATCTCATGTGCCCACCATGAAAAATCCATTTGTACCAACTGATGATGACTTTTAGGTAACTGTCAGAAAGGCATAATTGACAATATTCAAAGGTCTACAAAAATTACTGGAGTCAAAATTTATAAACTCAAACAGATGTGGCAAAAATGATGGACTAGTACCTTTGCTGCTGTTGCCACAGTTGATTAGTTGGTTGATTTACTTTGGTTTGGTTTGGTTTTTTGGGTGGGGTTTAACAGTATATTAGGTGGAGGAAATACCCCGAAAGACCACCAACCCAAATTGGTTGATTTGTGACAAAAACTCACTCTGTGGGATGTGCAAGTGATCTGTAAAAGCAAGCACCTTAGTACACTTTGGCACATGGAGCCTCTGTTGATTTGATGTTTATCTCCAACAGCCGAAGTCATTTACACATGAGATCTCAGGTTTCGGTAGATCATTATGGCCTTTACACCATTTTCAGATGAAGAGAATCTATATATGGAAGCCAGTTTTACTGCTGAAGAAAATCCAAGTACTTTTGAGACACCAAACACCACTTATGTAGAACCACTGACCTTCCACAAGTAACTGGCAACATTCTCATTTACACACTGGAGGCAAGTAATCACATGACAAGCATCTTGTACTACTCTGCCATGGAAGCCCCTCAGATCTGTATCACAAGACAAGCATCTTATACTCTGCCATGAAAGCCCTTCAGACCATAGGTATAAGTCTCGTATGAAAGACGAGAAGTGGGAGATAGAACCTGTGACAACTGGATTAAAAGTGCAGAATGTTACTGCTAGGTAGGCCATCAGTGATGATGATGATGATGATGCTGTTGACAATACAGTTAACTGAATGACATTGATTTTACGAGTACTCTGGGAAAAAAATGATTCCTTGACTTTCATCCATTTTTTAAAATCTAATTTATGATATAAAAATGTTTGACTTTCTGTATTTCTTTTTTTAAAAACTTTATATTAGTCTTGCAACAAGGCATAAAAATAAGATGTCGGTAACTGAAATATGTGTTCTTACAAGAAATGATATAGTGTAAAAGAAGGCAGAAATAATGTGACATCACTTTCACAGGCATTAATGATTTTTTCTGACAAATCATGTATTATAAGTTTACCAAAACATTTATTGAAAAAAATAATAACAAGGGAATCATAGCATCTGACCACACATTTAAAACAATACAAGATTTAACTATTATTCTAATCAAAAGCGCAAGCCTGAGAACAAAGAAAAATAGCAAAACATAGTGATCATTTTAGCAAACAGTTTAGTAAGGATACAAATTCATAATTTCTTTATTAGAGTAGAAATTCCTAATATAAAATCTATATTCATGGACATAAAATTAGTAGGTATTAAGGGACTGATCAATGACATCTACAAATAATAAGCCACCAAGAAAATTTGCGATTTCACAGTATCAGAGACATACATGGCAGACAGACAAACAAACAAAAGGACAAAAGATTGATTATAATGAATGAATACAAATAAAAATATGCAGTAGATTATATGATCTATAAGAATTTAGTAGATTACCTCCAGCCAGCTGTTATTTATATCGCTTCTGTCCCCAACCCAATATTAAAATCGCTTCTACCACCAACCCATAGCCAGAAATTATGTAAAAAAGATATGCTTCTGTAGGGGGCAGTGTTTTTCAATTAAAACATATCTGACGGTGGATCATAATTTTTTAAAATTGCTTCTGTTGTGGGTTGGTTGAATTTGAAAGTGCCTTCTCCCCAGGGGGTATATGTTTTATGGGAACAGCCCTGAGACTATTTACAACATTATTTTCTTCTTAGTAATGCAGAAATCATTAAGATGATTCAGTTGACATGACTTTGGAACAGAACCATTAAAGTTTTAGGGGACAGAAGTTTTCTGGTTCAACAAATCCTGCTACTTCTAAAAAATTATTTTAGTGCATTAGTTCAAAGTCATAGTTATTGGCATAAATTTTTATTTGTCTTGGGATTATTAGATGTATTTTTCAGATGCTTTCTTGACAATGACTTAATTGCTTGTTCGGTATCCCTCTTTACCCATGAAACTGAATGGTCTACTCCCAAAATTGGCTGGGGCAGGGAATCAGTTTTCCGTAACATTACCCTAGTAGAGGTTACATTATACTGTTTACAGAACCACATGGATATTTCACACCTCTTGGAATGTACATGTTATACATAAGATGAGGTCAATACCTGTGTAAGGTTTTCTACTCAAAAAATTGTTATATAAGTCTCAATATTTTGTATAGCTGAACTGAAAATCCCTATGCCCAAATTGTGCATTTTTGAGTCCATCAAAAGTCAGTCCCATCCATAATGTTCGCTACATATAGCAAATTCTCAAGACCAGCTGAATCTATGTAACCAATTTAAATTAAATTTGCCATATGTCCATGCAATTTTGGTTGTGAACAAATTACTTTTCCAATACCATTATGAGATGGCCTATACATTACACGAAATTGAGTATCTGGCCTTCTTTGCCATCCACCTTCAGCATTCAAGGTTTATGGTCAAATTGAGCTTTGAAAATAAACAGAAGAAATAACGCCTACATTTTTATTTTTTTTTAGTCAGAATCACAAACATTTACTCAAGACCCTACAATGTAATGTAATTAGATTCAGATGACTGAGATGACTGTTTTCTATGTGGCTTGGCAGGGAGTAGGGTTTGTCAATAAATGTGAAGTAAGTGAAAGATGACGGATTTGGCTATTTTATTAACAATGGGAAATATCCTATTAATTTGGTATTCATATCAGCTCTATTAAAAATGTAAAAAAAATATGCTCCAATCAGTATACATAGTCATCACTGACATAATTCTGTGTTCAAAAATTAACTTTGATCTAACCCCTCTTTCCAAAAATACTGTATTAACAAGTATATAAGCCATAAATATAAATAGGGACAGTCATATAGTTGTAAAACCCTTATTAACTTAATGTATTCAGGATATTCTGACACAATTTTCTAAATGCATTGACAGGCAATATTAATAAATATGTACCAAACTGCATCATATATCTTAACAAGAACAAAATATTCATGAATATTTTCCCCCCTCTAAACTAGGTTTGATTATTGGTTGTAATCATTTTGTTGCAATGTTTCCCAACCAATCAGGCATAAATAATCATTTTGTGACTTTTGAATTTTTAGACTGGATCCTAAAATAAGATATAAAGTTAAAGAATCTTCATTTTGCCATCCACTTAGGTATACTGAATTGGGATGACCATAATTAACAGAACTGAAATCAACACAATCAGTGACATTGTCACCCTAATTTTATCAATCAAACCTTTTATATGAAATGCATAGTTACCTGCTCCTGACCTCCACTTTAGGAGCATTCAAATTAAATCTTGGTTTCTTTGTTGGCGATTTCACTGCAAATCTGTTTCTATTTGGAGATTTCAAACCATTTTCTTTATCCTCTGTTACACACTCACTTGTTTCCTCTTCTACACAGGGTCCTTCAACTTTCACATCTAGTAAGGATTCAAGAAGTCTTTTATGAGGTTTGACAGGTGATTTGGATGGTCTTTCCTCCTCATCCTTCTCTTCTTCTTCATCTTCCTCTTCACTGGAGAGATGTAAAGAATTGTTTTTGGATGTGTGTGATATTACCATCTTTTGTCTCTTGCTCTCTGGAGATGTGTAGCCATACATACTAGACAACTCTGTGTCTGACTTCACATCCTTACATTCTTCAGCTTCAACAAAGAAAAGAACATGTATCATTAGCAAAGATAATACAGAGTTATATGTCTTTAATCAAAACAGGCTCATATAGCTTGTTTCATATGATTTATACATCTTAACTTCTAACCTAAAAACTGACTTGGCACTTCTGAAGTCTTGTCAGCTATTAAATCTATATGAAAAAAAAAAGCCTTTCCAAATAGCTAAATGAAAGGTTCATTTCATATACGATTTATGATTACTTTCTTTCTCAATTATGATTAGAGATGGAAATAGGTTTAAATTTAGGATTGATTATAAGTTTATCAGAACCAATTAACCATTGTTTTTAATCAGTTGTAGATATATTTTTCATGGATAATGTAACTTTCACATATCTGGAATGTTTTTCTGAATTCCTGAAATTATCACTATCACCAGGTTATCTTTACACAAAGTTAATATTGGTGACTTAACAAAAAGTGTGCATGCTTGAAATGTTCTGCTTTTGATCTAATAAGCGTGTTGAGTTGCAAGGTAATGAAAACATTAATATTAAAAGTGTAAATGCAAAATTATTGCCTTATAAGAAGAGTTTAGAATTGATACTGAATGTAGATCTGTCATATCTGAACTTCACATAGTGAGTTATTTTTCAAACTAAAACTAATATAGTAGTTAATGAAATGTTGTAAGTATTTTTATATAAAATAATGAAATATAATTCAGAAGGAATAAGAAATTCAGCTGCAAAGGAAATTTTTATCATAAATTATGTTTCTGAGAATACTTTAACATTAGGAATTAACTTCCACTTCCTCCTGAAATTCAAGTCTCCCAAGACAATGAAAACATTTGTCTTTCGTATCTATATCAAATGCAGACTACAGGTGATGTTCACTATGTGCCAATTCAATTCATTAGCTTTCATTTTAACTCCATTTATAATGCAGAAATAACATTCAATTTGCTCCACTGTGTTCGTTTTTATGCCATTGCTGGTGCCATGTTCTGCGACTAGTGTGCAGCCCATGTACATATTATATGTATTAAATCATTTAAATATTATGCATCAATTATCAATACTTGAAAACTTGTAGGTATAATTTGCCCAAAACTTCCTTAATTTACAAGGATCCTATGGGAAAATTACTTCTGATTTATGCCAATTTTTTATTTAAGTCCTAACCTCAAGAATGCATCTATGACGTAAATCAAGCATCACATGTATACAAAAAATAGTATCTATGGAAAGTAACTCTCCCATAATATCATTCTGATTACCTTCCCATGTCACTACTAGATGGCCACCTTTATATCCTGTTATGAGTATATGCTCTTAAAATAAGTAACAGAAAAGAGTGAAAGACAACAAGCTTTGTAAAATTTAACAAATAATTTATTTCCCTAGAATACAAAGTGAAAATGAGAAAAAAGAACTCATAGTATTGCAAATTAAACCCCAAAATAATCCAAGAATTACAAACACAAGCCCTAGTAATTTAAGTCCTAAATAAAATTCAGTAAAAGTCCTGAAGAAATCCCAAACTGAAGGCGATGATGTGTCTGTTACAACTATTAGAGTGTTGATGTGTCAACAGTCTTTTGTTGAATCACAGTAATATAATTCCAGGTTTGAATTCAGTATAAATTCCAGTGAACATGATCCAAGAATTTTTTCAGAGCACTTTTGTATTTCCAGAGAAAATAATCACTTGAATTCAATAGTTTGAAGAAAATACAATTCAGCCCAACCGGTCACAACATAATACAACTTGAAAGCTCTAGATGTTCTCTACTTGACCTCAGGTCACAATTAGCATTTTCTAAAACAAACATAATAACCTTCTAGAATGATCCTGATGTTTAAAAAACAATAACCTGGATTATGTATAATTCACTAAGGAAACTCCAAAACTTTGACTCAAATTAACATATTTACCTTTCTATTAATAATAATCTTCATATGAAGCCCATACACAAAGAGAAAAACTTAGCTATGTTTTAGTTGTTTACAATGAATAAAAAAAAAAGTCAATCAGTTCAAGCAGAAATTAACCCAGTTTTGGACAAGGTCAAGTCCTGCATACAATGTTACATTACAATAGCATGTAATGAAATAAAAAAAATGTTCAAACTAAGAAACAAACAATTTAATTAAATATACGTAACAATTTGATATTCGTCAGTCTGAGGATCAACAAGGATGCTTGCATTGCACGGAGGCATGAGAGGACCTAACTGATGTGAGTGGGTAAGAATTCTTGAAGAATATAATTTGCAAAAAAAAAATGTTCTTTTTCTATTGAATTCATTATGCAATCATGTTGACATTAGTAGAATAGGTTTACATGGGGGTGGAAAAAGCACGAAAATTCAACCTCTAACTTGGTCACCCTTTGGAAGATATAGGTCCTTGTGTGAAGAATAAAGAGTACCTTAAAGGGAGTGGCGCTCTACTGACAGCAAAAATCTCCAGGAATCCAAGATAAGACTTTCTTCTTTCTAAGTGCTGATTGTTGAAATCATCTGATGTTCTTTGATGATAATAATACTTTCAAGATGACCACTATTTTCATTTAGGACCAACTAGACAAGATAAGAAGTCTTTTGTGAATCTCCTCTTCATATGACCATCCATTCAGAAGGAGTAGTGATAACTAGATACTCATCATGGTAGCCATATTAGATGTCAGATCGATACCAGTTTCATTTAGGACAAACTAAATATCATACGAAATCTTTGGCGGAAACTCCATGTTGATATGACCATCCATTCAGGAGAAATGACAAGATGTTGTTTTATATGTAGGATCAACTTGACATCATAAACAGTCTTTTGGAGAAAACCTCAAGTCAATAAGAGTTTACATCAGGAGGTCTAGTGATAATAAGAGTTTCAAGCTGGCAGCCATATTGGATAGGCATGATTTTAATTCAGGACCAACCAGACATTACAGCAAGTCTATTACTGAAAACTCCATATAACCATCAATTAAGAAGGAATAGTGGTAACTGGATTTTTAAGCACTGTTGTGGCCATATTGGATATCTGAGCAGCACCATTTTAATTTTGGTCAAATATACCTTGGCGTGAATGTGTGTATACAAGTCTCATGGCAATCCTCCAAGAAGTTCAGGAGGAGCTGCGAGAAGAAACTTCTGGTAATGGACATATGGACAACAGATTACAGACCATCTCATTAGTTCTTCTGACCTACAACCAGCCGAGCTAATAAAATCCTCCTACTAACAAAAAGCTGCATAAAAGAGGTATAATAGTTAGCAAAATAATTACCATGGAACATAATAAGTATGGAGAATGTATGATGTTTTCCTTAATGTGGAAAACTTCAGGGCAAATGCCTATGACGAGGTTGTGCTGGTTTTAACTAGGTCTGGTGGATATCTGGCCAACTGCCACTGGGCCTAATAGAGCTGGTCAGAAGTTAAAACTTAGAGGAATTGAGGCATATAAAAACCCATGAAAAATTTCATTTTGGGAACAATGTGAGTGATTGGGGACAATCTAGATGAAAGCTGGCCAACATGTCACATTGTTGTCATGGCCCATATGTGTTCTCCATTGATGTTGGAAGGTGGTGGAAATCATGGAGTGGTGGCCAATAATGATAAATGGCACAAATATCTTCTCCTCAAAGAGCAGGTGAAAGTAATTGGCCAGTTGTGGAATCAATGCATGCAAAACAGTGTAGTAGTTGTCCCTCCACCACCATCTAAAAACATGCCACTTTCCTTTATATGCTTTTAAAATGGTAGGCCTTCCAGTGCACGAGATCCTCTCCATGACTTTAGTGGTGAACTCCTTTTTACACACAAGTTTTCTGATACATGTCAGGCATGAAGGGGAAGTCTGTTCGGCCTGGGGTGGAAGACCATTAATCTCTGATGATGAGTTCTGGTACCTGTCCACAGGATAAGCTATAAAATGTGGACAAATCATCTGAACTGATGATTGGGCAACCGGCCAAGTTTGGATTGTAGATAGGGCAATGGCAATATGAATTAATCACTGTTACAGGCCATGATATACAGAATGGTCAGCTGGTTTGCAGCCCAGCTCATCATTACATATGACCTCTGATCAAAAGTAGCAATAGATGACTGGTGAGTCGGTTGGACACACTGGTCAGGAGCAGGCATGGTGACATATGGTATACAAGTAACAGGGCTGGTACAGAAGTCAGAAACTCCAGCACTCTGGTCATGTTACGTCATATGGGGGTACTACCAAAAGAAGCAGCAAGCTCTCCCAGAATGCCCATGTCAGTAGCGCAAGGCGGGAAGAAAAACAACAACAAAAATCCCCATAAGTCAACATTTGTGACATGACCTCTTAGATCAGTCTTCTCATCTGAGAGTCAAGCAGCAAATGAGAAGGTGATAGTGCATTAAGTTCCGTAAATTCCCATTCTTCCTGCTACAGTTGTCAGTAAGTAAATTGTAGGGGAATTCCAATAACCAAGATCCAGATCCAAATAAACATGTTTACTTCTATTAATAATGATCCTGATATTAAACCCATCACAAAGAAAATAAAAAAAGCTATGTATTAGTTGTTTACAGAATTTTTTAAAAAAATCAATAGTTCAGGTCAAGTAGAAAATAATCTCAATTTTAGACAAGGTTAAGTCCAACATACAATGTTACATTACAATAGTATATAATGAAATAAAAAAAATAAAAAAATAAAAACTAACAAACAATGCAAATTAAATGTACATAACAACGGTGCAGAAATCATATTTCTTCTTTCATTCATAGTGACTTTAACCTCTGAGCTTTCAGAGTCTGAATCAATAGGGTTCTTCCTCACACCAAGTGCAAGCCTTGGTCAAGTTTGGTAACTAGATTGTGAAAAACACAAGTTATTGTGTGGAAACAGTTTTTAATTCTTTGTGTCAGTGACCTTGACCTTTGACCTCAACTGATAGGGTTATTTCTTACCTCAAGTGCAAGCCATCCACAATGTTTGGCAATTGTAAATGGTGAAAAAAAAATTGCTGTTTACAAATTATTTTTCTTTGTTTATTCACATCACTTTGACTATTAAGCTTTTGACATACATGCCAACCCCACATGAGGTATATGCATAATTATTACTATTATAAGTGGCAAAAAAGCGAAATGGAGTTCTAACTTATATCAATTATAAGTCATCTTCTAAGTCTGTTAAATGTTAATTGGATGAACTTGAGCTACTCTGCAAAAAACATTTTTCTTCTTTCTGCTGGTGACCTTGACCACTGACCATGCAACCACAAAACCAGTTGGGTTCCTAAGTTCAAGACATCCACATTGTTAGGTAAATGATGATGGTAAAAAAACTAAAGATATTGTGCAGAAACAATATGTATTTTTTCAGTTACAGTGACCTTGACCATAGCTGCCAACCCTCCAGGCTCGCAATTAGTGAAAATAGGGATAAAAATTAGCGAATTCTGACATGAATTCATGAAGCAATCTTCGAGTCCAGGAATATTTGTTGGAACAAATGTTTAGCATGGGACCCAGCTGATAAACAGATTGTGTTCAACAATTAAACTCACAATGTTTCAGTGTTGGTACCTTGCAGGTCTTCCGTCGATGGCTTAAAATATTCCAGAGCTGAAATCTGCTGGAGTTCTTAATTTTCCCAACCTCTATGTGATTTTTGCCACCAATGTGCTTCTCTGCCACCATGCCCAATGCTAAAATTTGTGGCACACTGTGTGCAAAAAGCATGATGTATATCGGTGTTTGATGGCTAAATGCACGGCCAATTTTTGGTATATTCCAAACTAAACTTCACTTTTTGAGCAATACATTTCTTTTTCCTTGGTGGTGAAGACATTTTCAACATTGATTCTGAATGGTAATTCAAATCAGTGTTGGCGGCGCATGTGCAGAACAAAATTCTGGTTAGGCCCCAGTTTCTCTCAAAAGCATTTGTAAAACTACTCTTATACATATTGATTAAAATATGCTAAAATGCTTGCTACCAGGCCAACAGTATCAATCAGCTATAGTTCTCCTAATATTGCGACCAGCAATTCCGGACTGTTTCAGCAACTGCTGATATCACAACTACTTAGCAGGAAATCGTTTTTTTTAATTAAAGATTTAAAATAATTGAGAATTGGGGAATTCGTGATTCTTTTGCATGTGGTGTGAATCCGTGAATTGCTGAAAAAGTTGTGAAATTCACACCAAAATCATGAGGGTTGGCAGCTATGCTTGATCTTTGATCTTTTGATACCCTAAGTGCAAGACTGTCACAAAGTTGGGAAACTGGAGATGAGAGACAAAACAATACCGACCTTGCAGATGGATGACTGTTTCCAGTGAAATCCAAGAGATTTCAGGAGGCATCCAATATGATGCTACATTAGACCAAAAGCTTAAACTGAAGAACAGTCAGAGTATAGGCAGCCTCTTGGAGGTAACAAGGGGAGGGTATTATATTGGTATATTATATTGGTATTAGGAAGAGTTAGTTCCCATATATATATTTTTTTTAAAAATCATAATTTTTTGATTGTCTATTTATGGAAGGAAAAACAAATTTTCTTATCTTTCTGGGAAAGCTGGATTCAGGAGGTAGCAGAAGTTAATTCCTACAGTTAATGTGTTCAGGTAACGTATTTGAAGGAAAAATGATTCTGAGAACAGAAATGCCAGCTAAACTTTAGAGATCACAGTAATTAAGTGAATGGTCACCTTTTCCCTGGTCCCTATTATCAACCTTAATCTTTACTGAATGCTACCACCACCCCTTTCCCTAAAGAAGCCCCTATTTTAATTTAAAAAGGGAGAATACTTAAGAAAGGCATGACTGTATTTGGGTTGTAGTGGAACAGAATAAACTGAGTGGGATTGAGAACCACAAAATTGGAATAACTTGCATTTAACTTTCATTTCCAAAAAATCTTATATGACCTTGCATAAGAAATGAATTCAAATGATTCACTAAAATTGCCATCTTCTTTAGTACTGTTTGTATTTTGACTAATATCTAATAATCTCTGAAACTGTTAGTAATGTGACTAACATGCAATAATATTTTGGAATATACTACATAACAGGCATTTAAAAAGCAATTTAACAAAAGAATCTCTGAAATTTTTCTACATTCACTGGCTTTCCTGACCAGCATTACATGCTGAAAGTGTGTAGTTGTTACCCATTAAAAATGTATGCATGTTACAAGCCAACTGCAAATGGCAATACAGCTGAATTATAACAACTTTGTTTGATAGGGTAGAATTGTTCATATCTACATATCAAGTTGCTCTGTAGGCAATTGGGTTTGAGAAGCTAAGCAAAATTCAAATGTTAACCAAAGTGCTGATGTCTAATAAATGAATGGATAAACAGAAAGACTGGTACACATTATCAATTCACATGCTAGAGTTGAAATAAACAAAACTACACATTCTCTGACTCTTTTCTGTGGACTCCTTTTGAACTTAGCAGCCACAGTGACCTCTTTACCATGAAGATTTGGCCGGTTCTCTATCTGTGTCTCTTTTAATGCGACTTTTGGCCTGACTCTGTAACCTGGATCCCAGATGCTCAACATGTTCAACAAATCTGGTTTCTTTTTAAAGCTTTTTGATGGCTGAAAGAAAATTATTGATAAAATGGAATTCTTGCTTTTATCATTTTTAGAATTCAGTGTTTAAAATGTTGGACTTTCTAACACTTTGTAAACACTGTATATTAAATGGTCCTCTGGATACAAAGTGAGGTTGAGAAATAAGCAATATTTTACAATCTAAAGAGTGCCGTATAATCATCTTGGATATAAAATAGCAAAATATACTGAACAAGAAATGGTGCTGTTAGAAGATGGCAAAGCTTACTAGTATATAAATTAAAGAAAAAAGCTGTACATTTTCAAAAGTCAATGCCATCACTGCTGCCAACCATGGCAGTGGAAGTATAGCATAAGCTCTCCCCCACTCAGCACAGACAAGCTAAAATTCACATATCTCAAAGCTAAAGAAAGTATATTTTTCATCTTTTTATGTCTTAGATATTCAAATAAGATCAATGTGATAGAGGAAATATTGATTGTTAATGATCATGAGATCTTCTGTGCGAAAATAATGGGCTAAAACACTAAACATGGGTTCTGTGATAGGAAGACAATAGCTTGGATGTTAATATTGCTTTGATGACCCACCCCTCTCAAAAATCTTTTAAAAAATGAAATAAAAAAAAATTTTAACACTGACAAAAGGGCTACCAGAAAATTTATATGTCTAGCTATCTGTCAAAACAGTATTTGGGCTTTCACTTTCCAGTTTCATGCTCACATGAAATAAGGGTCCATTAATCACATTTACAGTTTATTTCACTCTTTTTTTTCATCACTAAACAAAAGATCTATGTTACTGGCAGAGAAACCAAGTTGGTTTGACTAACTGTTGCTGTCCTTCACCTCTGAGAGCAGTTATGGGGATTCTTTATCACATGCAAATTTTTCCTTTTTGAGGATTAGAATACAAAATGCCTATGATGCAAATCCCCGAAAGATTTAAACCATGTGACATGTACAGCATGATGGCTTATCAAGTTAGCTCAGCCATTATGGTTTTAAAATCCATTCAGCAAGAGTGAACCCATACTGATGAGTTTTGTTTCAATGATCATTGCTGAAAGATGTAGTCAATGTACGGTTTAATTTGATCAATTTAATCATGAAAAGTATTTCCTTATTTTACATGATCCAATATTTTCTTACTTAACATGATCCAACCGACATTTTGATGCCATCAAGTTTTTGATTAAGTTCATCAACACTGTACTAGGGCAGTTGCATACACACCTCCACAATCATCAACACTGTACTGAGACAGTTACCTACATACCCATAGTTATCAACACTGTACTGAGAGTTACCTACATATCCAGTCATAAACACCGTACTGAGACAGTTACCTACATATCCACACACATTCTTCAACAATGTACTGAGACAGCTGCCTTAGTCGTAGTCAGACTGTATAAATCAAACTTGAAAAGTCAAACACTGATCACATCAACACCATGGATTTGCACTCAAACAATTCAGTCAATGTTAATCCAATTCTCTAAAGCAAAGCCTTTCCATTTCTTTTTCTCAACCAAATGCCTAATTTAGAAAAGTCATTGAATAAGTTAGAAGAAACTGAAGGAGGTGTTTTACAGTCCCATAGATTTGTCGACAAATGAACATTTGAGAATTCAACATTTTCAATGAAATGTCAATCAAATTGTCATGTTGAATTAAAAGTCATTTAACCAATACATGAATATACACTTTGCCCACAATTACAAACAATGTTGCTATCTGCACATTGAAAAAATTCCAAAGGTCTGGTAAGATATATAGAGTAAAACAGTCTCTGATTACAAGGAATTTCTAGAATTAGATTATAGGTATCTTACATAAAAGTTAATGTTTAATGTAAACTGAGATCTAAACTTATGCACATGTTTGTAACATTATATATCTTCGGCTAAACGTATATAACAAATGACGGAAAACTTTATAAAATGGGACGTCACTTGTATCTGCCATCGTAAAAAATGTTGATAGGTGATTTTAAATCTGTAACCATCTTATTTTGCACATACTGATTTTAAAAATTAACTGGGAAATGTGTGCTATGTATTCTCAAAGTATAAAAATTCAAGTTGTGTCCTTGGTCTCACTTAGCCAAATTTCATCTCAGCTCCTGTCAACAAGCATAATTTAATGCAGTATAGCATATTAATAAACCACATCACAAAGTAAATTCTTACACCTAAAAAGAAACAGACAACTCCCACCATACTAAACATCCAGCTTGACATTAGCATTGCTCCATCCTACAACTGAGCAGATAATATTTAGAGTGTGGACAAGTTTCTGTTTAGAAATAACATAAAGCTTCACCTTGGTTATTGTGTGCCATTATTATTCTTACTACAAGTCTTCCTGAGCTTTTCAGACTGACAGATCTCCGAAACATGAATTATGATACTTCATTCTATGAAATCCCACGCAAGGTGACGCAGTGTTTCCAGGAATATCAAACGTGTTAGAATGCAAAATTTCCACACCTAGTTTCGATTTCTGTATCGTTTCGAGTAAGGTCCCTTTTAACGTGTACAAAGCACAACAAAAACAGGTCTCGCTAAACACCCCAAAATACCCTAAGACTCTCCAAGAACACTTTAAACTTTACATAATACCTGCTTTAAATTTCAACAACAACAAAAAACAAACAAAGAAAAACTGCAAATATTTTCCGATTTTTTTGTGTCACAGGAAAGTGGGGTGGTGGGGTGGTCAAGACTTGCTAAGGGAAATAACTCCCGTTTTTGACGAAGAGTGATCAGGTACAGTATCGTGAATATTTATCAACATTTATCAATAAGTAGCGATACCACAAATAAGTCGTTAAATACGTTAAACAAATTTATTGTATATAAAATTATTAGTTGATCTCATAAACAATTGAACTATTCATCCATTCCTTTATTTTGTTAATTATTAGCATAGAGCGTAAACAATTCAATTATTCATTTATTAGTAAGTGGTTAATGGGGTCAAGGGCGCTTTGGCGACAAAGGGATTTTAATGTTAAAATAGTGAGTTTGCACTATGGCGACACGGGGAATTTAACATGGGAATTTAATTGATCGCCTTAGCGACAAAAGGTTGGGTCTGTATAGCGACAAGGGAAATGGCACAGGTGGGGTGACGTCATGGTATTGGAGATTGGTAACAATGTTGCAAGTGGCTGATCTCAATCGGGCGGAACACTGGCAACAATGTTGCAAGGGGCTGACCTGAATACGCGCTTCTACCTAGGTAGGGACAAATGCAATAGAGACACAGACATAATATAAACACATAGATAGCACTTATAGGCAAGAAAGAAGAGATATCTTTTCTAGGCATATGAAGTGGCCCTGAAAAGGGCCTTTGGGTTTCTTCTTTGTCTTCTAAGTTCTTCTTTTCCTCCACCAACTCCTTATTTTCTCTCCTACACTCTTCTTCTCTTTCTTCTCATCCTTTTTCTCCTCCTGTTTTTCCTTCTCCTCCTCTTTCTGCTTCTTCCTTTTTTCTTTCTCATTCACTTCTTCTTTTTCAATTTTATCATTCCATTCTCTCATCCTCTGTTTGTCATCTATATCTTCCTTTTCTGTTTTGATCATCTCATTTAAGATCTCCTTCCCTTTCTTCAAATTGTTGATTTCCATACTTAGTCTATGAGGACTATAAGCCCCAAGCTGCATTCTAACTAGCATCTCCTCCACCATGCCTGGTGTGTCTACTACCTCCTGCAGTATCAGCATCCTCTCTATGTTACTAACCATTTTGTATTCTGTGTAGAATCGCATGAAGGAACGAACGAAGGGATTTAAATCGCCTATGCAAACTCAATGCTTTCGCGACTGGTTAATACCTGTAGGTCAGGCTTCTCAATTGGTCGGGGCTGTGAAATTGGTGCCATCACAGCTCCGTGTTTATGTGCGATGTCGCACTGTTTTTTTATGTCTGGCAGAGGAAAAGGAGGAGAGGGACCCAGGGGGGATGCAAACGCCCCAGTCCCCAGTGTCGTGTACTCCCCGAAACTCCACTTTGGTTTTCAGAGAGTAATTGGTTTATATCTAGGTGGTGTTTTATTCTGTTGTTGATCATTGTTTCCATAATTTTGCAAATAGTGTTTGTTAAGGATATAGGTCGGTATGAGGCCACATTTTTAGGATCATTCCCTGGTTTTGGTATGGCAATAACTATTGCTTGTTTCCATGATGTTGGTATGTTTCCTGTTTCCCATATAAGGTTGATCATGTCGATTATGATAAATTGCATATTTATTGGTAGATGTTTATAGATGTTATATCCAAGGTTGTCTTCTATTGGTGCTGTGGGTTTTTTGTTTTGCAGTGCATTCCTCCATTCTTGTAGTTTGAAGTTGTCGTTTAAAGGTGAGTCGCTGCTTGTTTGTTCCGTAGTTTGATCTTGGAAGAGGTGGGGGAATTACTTCTCTATTGTTTGCCTTTGTGCCATAAATACCTGTGTGTGGTTGTTGTTGCTGCTGGAATGGGCGAAGTGTTTTGCGAGTTGTTCTGCTCTTTCTAGGTTAGTTTGTGCTCCAGGTAGTTTTGGTGTTGTAGTCGGGCCTTTCCCTCTTATGGCTTTAATTTTTGCCCATACTTCTTTGGATTGGGTGCGATGAGTGAGCGTGGAGCAGCAGGATTTCCATGAGTCTTGTTTGGCTCCCTTTATGACTGCTCTCACATTAGCTTCTTTTTGTTTATATATGATGAAATCTGCAGCTAGTTTGGTATGCTTAAATCGATTGAGGGCTTTCATTTTGTCCTTGATGCTGTTTCGGCAGTTTTCAGTCCACTATGGTATGCTGGTTTTATTTGTCTTTCCGCTTGTTTTGGGTATAGTTTGTTGCACTGCTTCATTTAGAACATGGATAATATTGTTGTAGTACTGGTTGGTATCATTGCTGCGTAGATCTTCTGGCTGTACTTTCCTCAAGATTTCCTGGAATAGATCCCAGTCTGCTTTATCTGTTTTCCATTTTTGGATATTTCGTTGTTGCTCCTTCGGATTCTGTAGGTATATAGTAGTACTTATTGGAAAGTGGTCACTTCCTAATGTACTTTGTTGGAGTACTTCCCACTCTGTGATCTGTGCAATAGTTGTTGTGGCTAGTGTTTGGTGTATGGTTGTAAAATTCCCGGTGTTGGGGTCGATTCTGGTGGGTGTTTCTGTGTTTAGGATTATTTGTTGCTTTTCCCTGGCGTACTTTTCAATCCATCTCCCTCTGGTGTTTATATAGTTTCCTCCCCATTCTGTATTGTGTGCATTAAAATCTCCACAGATGATACTGTTCTTGATTTTGTCTTTAAAGATTTGCACGAAACTATTGATGAGGTTTGCATTATGGCAATGGGGGTCGTATATATTGTAGATGGGTATTGTTTTTGACCCAATTTTGATGGTGATTCCTTGGTGTTCGATTTGGTTTTCTGTTAAGTCCACTCTGGTATCTAGATCTGTTACCTCTGTGATTGTGTTATGTATGTAAAAGGCTAGTCACATATGATATACTATCCACACAAACGTACGCTAGCGCATAAAACAGACTATATCTACTATCCACACAAACGTACGGGAATGCATAAATAACATCCTGATATACTATCCACACAAACGTACGGTAATGCATAAAAAACACCCATAGATACTATCCACACAAACGTACGCGAACGCATACAAACCCACAATATATACTATCCACACTAACGTACGGGAACACGTAAAACACACACTCTACTATCCACACAAACGTACGTGAATGCATACAAACCCACAATATATACTATCCACACAAATGTACGGGAACGCATTAAACACACCAAATATACTATCCACACAAACGTACGGGAACGCACAAAACACACAGTCTACTATCCACACAGACGGGAAGAGAAGAAAGAAAAAACACACCATATATGCTAGGCGAGCGCATAAAACACACCAAATATGCTATCTACACAAACGTACGCGAACTCATAAAACACACCAAATATACTATCTACACAAACGTACCGGAACGCATAAAAAACACACGCTCTACTATCCACACAGACTGGAAGAGAAAAAACACACACACTCTACTATCCACACAAACGCTACGCGAGCGGATAAAACACACACACTCTCTATCCACACAGACGGAAAGATAAGAATAAGACACCAATATCTGCTATCCACACAGAAGGGCAAGAAAAACCCTCATATCTACTATCCACACAGAAGTGAATAAAATAACCGATTATAAACTATCCACATAGGTACATGCGCACAGCAACACACACACACACACACACACACACACACACACACACACACACACACACACACACACACACACACACACACACACACTCTTACGCGCACGCACACATTCACACAAATGCACACACAAAAACCAATGAACGTAGGCGTACGCTTAAAAACAAACAAATATACACACTAACAAGTGGACGAGCACGCATACAAACACCCAAATACAAACACCAACAAACGTACGAGCTCGGATACAAACACACAAATACAAACACCAACAAACGTACGAGTTCGCATAAAATCACACAAATACACACACCAATGAACGTAGGCATACGCTTAAAAACACACAAATATACACACCAGCAAACGTACCAGCACGCACACAAACACTCAAATACACACACAATAATATGTTTTCATTCACTCTCAATTATCGCAACAGTCAAGTGGTGATCTTTGTTTCTTGAAAGAAGCCTGCCCTAAAGGACAGGATGGAAATTTTAAAGTGACCACCTACGAACCGAACAAGATTGCAAGTTTACCCACACACCAAATCGTCAGTCGACCCTTGGAAAAAGTCTATCAAATCGTGTACCAGAAGCGAGTACGGCTTCCCAACCACTTCACTTTACCGTACGGATACGCTGGTATAAAAAAAGGTTCCAAGACGATAGCCACCAGCAAGAAGGATGACTTCGACACAGCAAGAATCGAGTGAGAGACGCTATGAAAACTCAGAGTTTAAACCATACCATTTTCCTGTCTTCTTGTAATTGTGCCAGTCGATTGGAAACGTTTCAAACATGGCCCACGGACAGGGAAGGATTACCTACTGCGAATGGTTTAGCCAGAACAGGATTTGTCTACTTTGGACCTGAGACTGGATTGGGATACGAAGTACAGTGTTTCAGTTCTGGTCTGAGGTTGCGTATGGATAGATGTATCTATAAAGATTCGGCTATTCTGGAACATACGCAATGGTCTCCGCACTGTCCTTATCTTTCTATGGTCTTTCCACCAATCACACTACGATTCAGGTATGACAGTACCTTAGAGAAAGTAGTACCGTTGTCCAGGAAGAACAAAAGGAAGACTTCCAAAACTAGGCATAAAAAAGGAACGATGTACAAGCTCGAGATTTCATTATGGCTAGTATAAAAAGGGACAACGTCCAAGACCGATAGTTCTTTGTAGCTACTAAGACCAAGCGAGAAAAGATGAATGCTAACAAACAGACCATACCATGTAAGTTCGATGATGCTCAAGTGGAGTGCGATGCTGTACCTTGCGATGGCGGGGATGCCGTACGCTGTGACCTCAGCGATTCAGTATCACATCACGGAGACTTTGCTATGACTGTACCTACCATGGAAAGCGATGCTGTGCGTGTGAAACCTGACGGATGCGAGAGCGATGCCACTCGTTACCGTACACCGTTTCACTTTACTGGTTTTCATGGCGGATGTTATGCGACTAAAACCCTACGGATGTCATCCATAACTGAGCAAACTTCTACGGATTTCACCGTACCCTCATCGAAATGAACCCGTGAAAGACGAATATTCGTTCCCTGTGCGTTTGCCTGATTACTGTGACTTTGAAAGTCGATTCCAAACCTTCCGAGGAAAATGGCCAAAATATCTGGGAGGACCTACCCCCGAAGAATTAGTCAGAGCCGGATTTGTCTACTTGGGCGAAGGTGATAAAGTCAAGTGTTTCAGTTGCGGTGTGTCACTTCACGAGTGGGAACAAAAAGTTTCCGCTTGCCTGGAACATGCTCGATGGTCTCCGAATTGTCACTACCTACCTTTAGTGGGACCTCGTCATTGAAGTGGCATACCATGTCGGTTAAGAAACCAGCTTGGCTAGGAGTCAAACGTTGGACGACACCTAGACAAGTATTTAAATCCCATTTAAAAAATAATATTCAAAGATTACCAAACGAATTGCAAGAGAAGATCTACAAGGAGATTTGGCAGGGACTTGTCAGAGCAAAATCTCAATGGGTGACTGAAGAACATTTTTGTCGAGAAATTCACAAGAGGAAATTGACAAAAGTCAACAAACAAGTCAGATTTCTCTGGATCAAGGGTGCGTTCATTCGAATATTCCGCTTTAGACCATTTACATTAGAAGATTTTAATGTCATTCTTGACCGTTTCCTGGAACGGCAGTGGTCAGAAATTAGTTACTAAGTCCGTCACTTTCGCTCTAGGAGAAGTGTTTGACTGACATGGTGATGGATACTTTACAAGAGAACATTTGTGGCTTGTCTGTGGAGTTGAGAGAACGCATTTACCGAGAGTTGGTCAAAATACAAGTGACCAAAGAACGCAAAGAACAATTGCATTCGTTACGTCACCGATGTTTAAACCACAGGTACCTAAATGCTATAAGAGGACTGATTCTGATGAAAGTGTTCCATTGGTCAGATATTGATCAAGTAGTCGTGGGCGAGAAGGATTGGTTTGTTGTTAGTGATTGTATATACTACAAGGTAGACGTACTACATCGAATTCCAGAAGAAGAGTTAGAGGGTTATCAAAATCTTTTACACAACGTAAACTTAGTTCAAGAGCACACTTCTGAACGGTGTGTGATGTGCAAGTTAGTGACTAAATATTTTGGATACGTCGACGGAGTACAACCACTTCTGTGCAAAAAGTACACTTATTGCCTCCGACAAAAAGAGGTATAAAAACGGACTACCATGCCACGACCTTTTTCACTTGTGATACAACAGATTCGTTGGAAGGAAATCAATTATAATATTCAAACTGTGGAGGATTACCATAGCATTTTACGAGAACTGTGTCCATTGAATTGGGGTCGACGTGTGGTGTGTGTCTTAGTGACTTGCTTTCTGTGATTTCGTTTACCAGCCGATTCTTTGTGGACTCTTTACGAACAGTACATACCCACCAAAACATGAAAGTGATCCCTTTAAATGCACACGAGAGACTCATTCTGTTCAAAGCTTTGCGCTTTCATCTCGATACTTCTCAACCTCTACAGGAAAACAAGATTCGTCCAGTTTTAGGTACTGAAGATGTGTACGATGATGTATGTGTAGCTTGTGACTTACACCCTCACTGGAAAGATGTACGTGACTGGAAAAGTTGGGGCTTCGAGGCTTGGACAAAAGAAGTGACACACTATGCCCAAGATTTGTCATCCTAAAAAGTTAAAACATTCAGTGAAAAAAGTAACTTTTACACCCGTGTTAGTGGCAATGCCAGAAGAAGAAGAACCCGTGACCGAGGAAAACCACTCTCTACAGGACAGGACCGTTATCGACATCCCCGAAAGACCATACCAGGAGGACACCTGTTTGACTGTGCCCAGTGAAGAGACTCTAAGAACATTACACACTGTCCCTAGGACACCACACCTTGGTCACCAAACATGTTGTACAGAGACTTGTTTATATTCCAGTATGATTGTTTTGATGTGTCTTTTATTCATGTACTTAACCATTTGGCTTTTATGTATTTTTATCATTCGTGTTGTTCACGTTTAAAGATGGCAATTAAACGTGTCCTGAAAAAGTATAAAAACTCATGTCTTGTCTGTCTTTATGTCAAAAGTGACATTCCTTACAGTACTATGGCTACCTCTACTGTCTTTGCTCCCTCCTCTTCCTCCACTTTCAAAGTCATCGACGAACACTTAGATCATGCCAGTTGGGAGGCCTTGTATCTTCGCCATCCCTTTAACATGTTCATTGCTAGACCTAGCGGTTCCGGCAAAACCGAATTTGTCAAACGTGTGATCGAACATAAACACCATTTGATCGATCGTCCACCTCAGTGGATCGTGTGGTGTTAAAAAGAGTGGCAATCGGCGTACAGCCTTCTGCGAGAAAGTCAAGGCGATTGCATCGTCTTTGTGGAAGGCGTTCCTGGCGACGACGACGGGATGGTGTCTGACCCTAGTCAAACCCATCTGGTCATCTTCGACAACATGTTAGGAGAAGACGAAGAAGAAATTAAACTGTGGTTTACGCGCAAAGGGCATCATCGTAATGCCAGTGTCATTTACATCACTCAAAATTTGTTTCAACAAAGTAAAGCCCATCGCACCATCAGTCTCAATGCTCATTACGTGGTCTTGTTTTAAAGCCCTAGAGATAAATCGCAAGTGTAAGTCTTAGCCAAACAGTTAGGAAGGCCTTGGCTGACTCATGCGTACGACGATGCTATTCAAACCCCACACGCCTATTTAATAGTGGATTTAAAACCCACCCACCCCGAGTATTTGCGATTTCGCACCCATCTGTTTCACCACTGGTGCCAAGACGGAGGGCTTGTCGTGTACACGTCCCCGTCGTCGACTTAACAACAAAAACAACAACAACCAAAACAATCTATAAAATCCTCGGTCACTTGGGGTCTATCTCTCACAACAGTGTTAACATGACGTCCCTTCAGTCTCATCTTCCCGTCAAATTGATTCGTGCCTTGTACGGTATCAGTCGCGAAACAAACCCACAAATACGTGCTCGTGTCTTAGAAGCCAGTCTTATAGAAGTCTTACGATGGTTTTCGGTGATAGCACGTCAGTTACTGCAAGGCATCATTCACATTCCACATGAAACCAAACGTTTTTTTTTTGAGAGAAACAATGTTGCCTTGACGCAACTGGCCGATCCTCGCGTCGACACTCAAACCAAAAAGCAAATCATTTTGAAACCTGGAGGTAGCAGTTCTCCAGGAGGTGTCATCATTCGCTCACTCTTAAAATGGGATCCCAATGCTCCCAAAGTTCTGCCCAAGAAAAATGCCACTCCCTGACGTACCCAGAAGAAAAGAAAAAGAGCAACGGTGTCAAGACCAGGTCACAGCCTCAGAAAAAGAAAAGCCCACAGAAAACAGCCTCTGCCCGCAAGAGAGGCACTGCCGCCAGGACACAACCTTACATTCGCAAACCACGATCTGCCGCAACAACGGTGACCGCATCTCCAGTAGCTTCAGGTTCTTCCACTTCTGCGTTGCTGGTGATGCCAGCCAAACCCGATTTGACACGTGTCTTTCCCAATTTGATGAAACATTGGAAACCCGTGTCTCCAAGAACGTCTCCTCCAGTGTTGACACCCTATTCCTCTTTAGCGGAAGTGGCCGCTGCTCACAAAGTACCTGCCCCCAAAATCAAATTCCAAGAGAAATCGGGCATGTTAAAGAGTTTACTGGATTTGTCCAAGCAAGAACTGTGCCGATCGAGTCCGCTGCAAACCACTCCACAATGCGTGATGCCTGCCATGAAAATGATACGACAAACCGACAATCAGTGGCGACTCATTCCAGTATAAAAAGACCCGAGGTAAACGATAGGTTCAGTGTTGTTGTGCTCCTGAACGCCCAAAGATGTCCCCTCAAAGACGTGTACACCGTCACCATCGTCGTTCTTCTGTCCAAAAAGGAAAAAGAAAAAGAAAAGGACTGCCTCCTCGTTTAGTCAAACATTGGGACATGCTGTCCGTCCAATCCAAATCTCCTCCACCCATGCGAAAAAAAAACAACTCATTCAAGCCGCCTCCAAAGATGTCATCGATACTGTGAGCGAATGTTGTCTAACTGTCTTGAAAGGCACGATACCTTTGTCTCAGCATCAGAAAGAATGCTTAGCCAAATATCGACACGTTCCTCGCCACATGGTCCAAAAGAAAATACCCATTCGTCAAAAGAAAAAGATGTTGGTGCAACGCGGAGGAATTTTACCCCTGTTAGGACCCTTGCTGGGAACAATAGGAGGACCATTGCTGAAAGGAGTATTGGGAACGATGGGAAGAATCCAGGGATGAAGATAAAAAGGTCCAAGAAGATAAAAGGAGGCCTCTGGAATCAAAAGATCTCAGACGTGATCCTTGAAATCCGATGGAAGGACGAAAACTGGCTTTAGTGCCTTACAACAAACGATGGATGGAATACCATCATTGGCAAGAACAACGGACCCCGCATTTACCTCCCGATCCTCATTTGACCCAGATGTCCCAGTTACAACACGAATTGCAATCGGTGATGGATTGCAGCGATTTGTCAGAAACGGAAAAATCGCAAAGGTACGGTCAACTGTTTCAATGACTGCAACTCTTTCACCAAAAAGCTTTAGACGAAACAGATCTATACGCTCTGAAAGATTTTAATGCCCTGATGAAAAGTTCATTACCAACACCATCACCACTACCATCAGTCAAGACAGACGTAGCCTCACGGATGCATGAGGAAGAAGAGGCACGAGACGTCTTTCAAACACCGTCAGCAGCTACCATCCCTAGTAAGATTGCAGCGTCCTTGTTGACCCCTTCCCCTACATCCCAACTAGAAGAAATTAAAGCATGGGTTAAAAAGATGATGTCCACTCCACCTTCGACAGAAGTCAAAAGGAAAGAAGAGAATCCAGAAGTGAAAAAAGAAAAAGAAGACCAAAGCCGTCCCATTACCACCACCACTACCAACAAAACTACCTTCGACTTCTACTCCCGTGGCACATCGGACACGTAAAGCCGTTTCTAAACCACCCTATCCTCCCATTCAGAGTAGCATCAGCCAAGAGTGGATCACTTATTAAAAAAATGGAGAAGGTGTTGGCCAGCATTTACTACGATCCAGCCCATCCTGCAAGTTACGGAGGAGTTCAGAAATTTTATGGTGCTGCCAAAACTCGACCTCAAGTGCAACGATGGTTACAAGAACAAGCCACGTACACCTTACACAAACCCATTCGACGAAAATTTTCCAGAAGTCGCACACGAGTGGAGGGCATCGATCATCAATGGCAAGCCGATTTAGCCGATGTCTCTCATTTGGCCACCTACACTCGCGGCTACAAATATTTGTTTTGTGTCAATGATGTCTTTTCCAAATTTTCCTGCGTCGTGCCATTGACTTCCAAATCGAGCGGTGAGTTAGTGCGAGCCCTCCAACTGGTGTTGAAACAAAGTGGGAGTCACCCTCTTCTATGGCAAACCGACAAAGGCACCGAATTTATGAACCAAGCTTTCCAAAAAGAATTAAAGAAACGTGACATTCATTTTTTCAACACCGAGAATCCCGAAACCAAAGCCAGCATCGTGGAACGTTTTCAACGCACCTTGAAAGAACGCATGTGGAAATATTTTACACATCAACACACTCTCAAGTACATCGATGTCTTTCCACACCTTGTCCAATCGTACAACCTATCTTACCATCGGAGCATCGGACGTGCCCCCCCCCCAAAAAAAAGTGACTCCCGAGCCGTCTTCGAGCGCCTGTTTGGTACGTTAGCGACAGTGACTGTCCCCAAAAAAGGTGGAGTGTTGGCATCAGGAGATTGGGTGCGCATTGGCAAAACCAAACGCACTTTCGACAAAGGTTACTTACCCAACTGGACCACCGAATTGTTTCGTGTCACTGGACGAGTGCGTGGCCGTCATTTTTCCGTCTATAAATTGGAAGACATGAACGAGGAAGTGTTAAAAGGAACGTTTTACTTGCCAGAGTTACAACGCGTAACCATAAAAAAAGACGACGTGTACGAGATAGAAAACATTCTCAATCGAAGAACTCGTAAAGTGGGAAAACGACGTGTCAAAGAAAAAAAGTACGTTGGAAAGGATATCCTCCCAGTTTTGACTCTTGGATGGACGCTTCGCAAATCATCGACTATAAAAAGAAGTGACCATCATGCCCTTGAACACAGCTTCAACCGCTACCACTACCTCAGTGACCACTCCTTCCCCCAGTTCTTCTCTGCAAGATCTACAAAAGTAACCCTTGTGGGTGTGGTGTGGAGAACGTGTCTAAAACGCCAATCGTTTTTCCTTTCCTTCCAGATCTTTGTGGTGTATTGTGTCATCAGTGCCGCCATTGCCAATTCGAGTTTGCAACAAGAAGACAAACAATTGTGGACCATATTACTCAGCAGTTGCATCGGTTACCTTCTTCCCAATCCGTCTCTGAAATATTCCTCTAACGGGAACAATGGAAGCCTTGCATCCAACGTTAATCCCCCTTCCAACAGTCAACATAACCATCACAACAATTCTCTTTTAGACACTCTTCTGACCTCCAGTGACCCCTCGGACACTAGAACTCTGGAATTATGAATAACCAATTTTACTTAACGTTACCCAGTGACATTTCCATGAAGGTGTTTCCCAATAACACTTTATGCTGTTTCACGACCAAATTATCTCAGGCCATCCAATTGGATCACAAAGCTCATTGGGAAGTGGCTAAAGTGGAAATGATTCACCCTACACAAATCAAAAACATCGTTGAAAATCAAAACAATTTTACGGTAGAAGTTCATGACGAGCAAGTGCAACAAAACTTGGATGAAGGTGACTCTATGAAATCACAAGACGGTAAAACTAAACGGACCACTTATCGATTGAAAATTCCCCCTGGCTATTATTTTAGTGGTCAACATTTGGTGAACGCGATTGCTGACAGGTTCAATGCCGTGTTTGGCAAAGCCTTGGAGAGAGCCAGAAAAAGTGTCACCCTCGAATACCACAAAATAGCTCGTCGCCTAATGATGAAATTTTCAGAGGAGAAAGTATTGGCCATTACATTTTGTCTTGAATTGTATGACATTTTAGGTGGAGACCCCAAGTTGATCAAGATTAAGAACGAAATACCAGCCGTTACCGGCAACTTGGACTTTGCGAAATATTTTCGATTCCCTGTAGAAATGAACCAAGGACTGAATTTGATTTTTGTGTACTCCGATGTGGTGGAGTACAATGTGGTGGGATACACCTCCGTACCGTTACTGCGTGTCATTCCTTTCAAAGTGGATTCTGCCACGAACGCTGACGAGGAAGGGGGAAACACCTATCACGTTCACCGCGAATTTGTTGATCCTCACTATTTGCCCGTCAGTAAGTCGTATTTCGACACTGTGAACATTACTATAAAAGGAGATCTGGGACAAAATATTTCATTCACCAAAGGGAAAATCACTGTGAAACTCCATTTTCGAAAACGATTACTCTAACCCCTTTTCAGTCATGTATCCTGTGTACCAAGGAGTCGCTCGACAACGAGGACATGGTTTAGGAGATATGCTAAAATCGGCCTTTCGTTCAGTGACCCCCGCTTTGAAACCGATGGTGACACGGGGATTGCACGCCTTGAAAGATGCTGCTTTGACGCAAGACAAAGAATTTCTCCAAAATGTCATCATCGACAAACAAAACCCCTAAGAAGCTTTCTTGAGAGCAGGCAAAAATGTCTTGCTTTAAACGGGCAAAGGCATTTTGGGCCGACGAGAAACTCATATAAATGCCCCGGACGCTGCTGAGTCAGGCATTCCTGCTTCCCTGAGGCCACAGCAAGGACACGGCAGAAAAAGACGACGAAGGCACCCCTTCAGAGGACTTCACACCCCTAGATCTAGAAAGACTAAGAAAAGAAGAACCGTCCGAGACTTAAACATATTTGATTATTAAAAATAAAATCACAAAGAGAAAATGATGCACCGAGAGTGTTGCGCCTGTTCCAAGTCGGAACTAGATCTGTTTGCCATGCCACCTACCATGATGACGATGCAAGAATCCCAATGGGTAGAATTTCATCCCGTCTCTTCTTTGTCGGATTCAGCTCCCATCGAGTTTGAAATCAAAGACAGCCCGAAGATTACATCGATCTGAATAGCAGTTACTTGTATCTCAAACTCAAAGTGATCAAAACGGACAACACCAATCCGGGATCCAATGCTAGAGTAGCTCCAATCAACAATTTCATGCATTCCTTGTTCAGCAAAGTGGATTTGTACTTGAATAACAAACTGGCCAGCAGTAGCATGCATACTTACCCTTACCGAGCGTACCTGGAAAATCTCTTGACGTACGGAAAAGAGGCCAAGAACACTCATCTGGATGCTTGCGTGGTATGAAAACCTGACACTGCAGGCGAGGACATGTTTAAAGAAACAGTCC
Organism: Megalonaias nervosa; assembly: GCA_016617855.1. Lineage (NCBI taxonomy): Eukaryota > Metazoa > Mollusca > Bivalvia > Unionida > Unionidae > Megalonaias > Megalonaias nervosa. The sequence goes on along the minus strand of JAECUM010002736.1, from coordinate 13,410 downwards.
TGACAGCAGATGACAATCCTCACAATGTGGGCTTTAACGACCGTCGAAAGAAAACCCTTCAAGGACGTAGTTTAGAACTGATGGATCGTTTGCAATTGGACATGTGTTTGCAAGAGAAGTATATGCTCAACGGAGTGGATATCCGCCTGAGACTGAATCTCAGCAGTGTCGCTTTCCATATGAAGGCTCATGCCAAAGAGTACAAAACCATCATCCAAGAAGCCAGACTTTACGTGCGCCGCTTAGAAGTGTTACCTAAAGCGGGAAACGACATCAGTGATACGTTGAGCAGAACGACTGCCAAATATCCGATACGACGCGTAGAAGTGAAAACGTTCACCTTTGCTACTGGAGTCCGATCCAAGATCGAAGATCATCTGTTCCAAGGACAGTTACCCAAACGTTTAATCGTTGGTATCGTCAGCAATGCAGCCCTCAACGGAGCCCACGATCAAAATCCTTTCCAGTTTAAACACTACAGAGTGTCGAAGATCGAAGTGAGTTGCGATGGCAAGACGTTGTTCACCAGACTCTTCGAACCTAACTTTATCCAGAAGAATTACTTGAGATCGTACTTGTCCCTGTACGAAACTACCGGACAGCTAGGAACCAACACCAGCCACGGCATTACGTACGAAGATTATGCAGGAGGTTACACTTTATGGGCCTTTGATTTCACTCCAGATCATGGCAGCGACGAGGGACATTTCCACCCTATAAAATCCGGTCAACTGCGTGTGGAACTTCAGTTTGCAGAAGCTCTCGCCTAGACGGTGAACGTCATTCTGTATGCTGAATTCGATAATACCATAGAAATCAACAGTTTAAGAGAAGTCATTCTAGACTATTAGAAACTATGGAAGACTCTTATCCCTCTTTAAACAGTGGAGAATCTTTGGAAATGGAATGGGAGGATACCGTGAAAGCAGAACCCCAAGACCAAGACGAAGATGAAGAGGACGAGGTGATCACGTCCAGATGGTCAGAACAAGAACAACATTTAGTGTGGTGTTTTGCCAAACACCTGGCGGATAAAATTACGGAATTGACCAAGAAAGATTGATATGGATGTCAAAACGATCATCCCAGTCAAATTCAACATGATAAATGTCTGATGAGGAGTCAAGAAGAAAAATTGGACGAGTATCTGGACGACGCTTGGAGTCTCATCTCAGAAGAAGCAGTGTTGCATGAGTGGTATAAAGGCTTGCGGGATCATTCCTGCCCTCCATTGACTACTCTAGAGATCTATGGCATCGAAGCTCTCTTAGTCCAGAGTGCGGAGACAAAACAAAGAAACGGTTACTTGTCAGAGATTTTCAAGCAAAAATTCAGAATTGAATTGATGACTTATCATTACCTGTGGGGAAAAAAACAAGAAAAAATGGATACCTGGGAACTTTATTACCTTTTGAATAACAGTTCGTACACTGCTTCTTGGAATCCCGTGGAGTGTGCTAAAGATGAACTACCTCACAGCAAACCTCAAGACCATCAAGCTTATGTCATCAACACGGACGACAGTCATCTCCCAGGACCCCACTGAGTCGCCCCGTGTACTTCCCTCAAGAGGAGTGTGTGGAGTATTGTTATTCGTATGGATTACCCCCTTTGGAAGACGACATCATCGACTTTATGAGAAGAAATGCCCAGACGACACGATTCAATCATTTGAAATTACAAGGCACAGATTCCATGGTGTGTGGACAATATTGTATTTTCTTCATCAACGCAGTCTTGGATATTCTTTAGAACATTTAGTGACTTATTTTGATCGTCACTCTTCTAGAAACGATCAGAAAGTAGATCGATGGTTTTGTGACCGTTATGGCTATCTTGTGTCTTTAGCTAGGAAACGTAGTGTACATCAATGGCCTCATGACTTCCATCAGTGGAAATCTAACTTAATTTCACAACGTTGTCAACCTTGTCCAAAATAATTTGTTTGATATTATTGTTGAATGTTAGTTGTTTGTTGTTTGTTTAAATAAAAAATGTTGTGTTTTGAAAAACAAATGTGTCTGTGGTTTGTTTTCAAAAAAAGACTGTGAATATATCCTCTTTGACTTTTCTCTATCTCTCACCATGACATTCGCTATCATAACGTTCCGATCCAACAAAAAACCCAGTAGGGATGTTTTCTATCGCGTCCTCGTTTGAATCATATAAAGCGAGGCAGTCTCCAGTCTGACCATCCACTGTGGACTCATCAACCTTCGAAGATGCCCTCAAGAGTAGCCATGCTGAACGAAGATTACGTGAATTTACATCGTATCAGGCAGAACTCGATACCGATACCTAAGAGATAGAGAATGTCAGGATGTTGAAAGTGACCGAAGACTTGATAGAAGAGGTCTTCAGAGAAGCAATCAAGAAAGAACAAGAAGAGTGGATAGAGAAGTATAGACTTCAGGAGGAGGAGATAGAACATCAGGAGCAACAACAGCAGCATGAACCAGACAGAGGTTCTGTCGACTGTCGAGTAGACACCAAGGAGTTCTCCTTCTCTTTCCTAGGAAGCAGACCGTATCCTATAGGAAAGCCTGCCGCCAGACTGGGACGTAATCTTATACGACAAAAGATTGCCATCACTCCCCGTTAACACAACAGCCCTTTTCAGGGCTATCCCAACACTCAAGAAAAGACATACTAATTCAATTGCCAAAGCAAATTTGTATATTTGTATGTTCAAAAAATTGAAGTTTGTCTATAGGCACTTCGATTCTCTGTCTTGTCCGATAGTGTATGCCTGTGTTTGTAAGTAACAAAAGTCAAGGTGAGTGCTTCATTTAGGTCTGCGCGTTCCATGTGATGGTGATAGTGGTATGGTAAGTTTTTGTGTCAGGGGGATGTTTTCCTTCACGTTCGTGCTCCAGGGATATAAAGCGGAGCGATCGTCAGTCTGGCTACCCGTTGTTGATTAGTCAACAGTATCAAAATGAGCAATGGAATTGCCAAATTGTTGGAGCTCCAGATGCACCTGGAGTATGCCAGGCGAATTTTAGATGAGCTCGCCATGGAGACCATAGCGGAAGCTACCAGGCTTGAAAAAGAAAGAAGAGGAGAAGGAAATGAAGAGAGTGATCCTGTCTCACCTCATAATGAGACCTGTGTGTGAGGTGAAGCCTGAGGTGAGGACATCTCCACAACCAGTACCAGCACGATAACCAGTACCACTGTCACAACAACAACAAGAAGCAGTACAGCATGCAGAGGAAGGAAGGAGGCCAGATCATCATCCCCGGGTCTGGCACAGAAGACAGAGGGAACAACAAGTGTTTGTGTGGATATTAGAGTGGGTTTTTTTTCTTCTCTTCCCTTCGTTTGTGTGGATAGTAGAGTGTGTGTGTGTTTTCTCTTCCCGTCTGTGTGGAAAGTAGAGTGTGTTTTTTGGTGCGTTCGCGTACGTTTGTGTGGATAGTATATTTGGTGTGTTTTATGCCTTCCCGTACGTTTGTGCAGATAGTAGATATGGTGTTTTTTTTTTTCTTCTCATCCCGTCTATGTGGATAGTAGAGTGTGTGTTTTATGCGTTCGCGTACTTTGGTGTGGATAGTAGAGTGTGTGTTATTTTCTTCTGTTCCCGTTTGTGTGGATAGTAGAGTGTGTGTTTTATGCATTCCCGGACGCTTGTGTGGATAGTATATTTGGTGTGTTTTATGCGTTCCCGTAGATTTGTGTGGATAGTATATATTGTAGGCTTGTATGCGTTCGCGTACGTTTGTGTGGATAGTATGGGTGGTTTTATTATGCATTCCCGTACGTTTGTGTGGATAGTATATATGGGTGTTTTTTTATGCATTCCCGTACGTTTGTGGATAGTAGATATGGTGTGTTTTATGCGCTAGCGTACGTTTGTGTGGATAGTATATTATATGTGAAGTAAGTGTAAGGGATGTTTTCGTTCACGTCCGTGCTTGAAGTATATAAACCATAGCGCTCGCCATTCGTGCCATCTAGTCATATGGAGCAGCTGAACAGAGCACGTAGTGATGGCATTCAACTCTGCACAACAAAGCTTGGCGCCAACATGGCTACCAGCAATAGCAGTAATTCCCGCTCCAGCCCTGAGGGCCATTAAGGCACTTGGAAAGAAACAAGCAACAAACTGGAGCTTGCGAGCAGGAGCGAAGAGAACAACGCTTCTCATAACATGGGATATCAGCACGGGAGTGGACTTAAATAGCGAAGCACTGGGAGACTATGGACTTGTTAGAAAACGTAGCAAGAGAAACCGTACTGAGAGGAGGAAAGCGGCCCGAGCCAGGGAAGCCGACCGCTCTCATACCCCGGCTAAAAACCTTAACAAGATACCGGGACCCCCAGCGTTGCTACAGGCACCCCAGAAGGTGATAACTATTACATCCACCCAGGCTCGGCAGCATCACATGAAGGATGTGGAAACCCAAACGGACTTCACCACTTCGGAAATCACCTCAGCTCCTGAACAAGAAGAGGTTAAAACTGGAACTGAGGAAACTACACTTGAAATACAGGAATTGGATGCAGAAGTGGACGAAAAGGGTGCTAACACAGAGGACGAAATGCTAAACGAGCTCATACAACGCTACACCAAACAGGAATAGAGGAGACCCTGCACAGCGAAAAGAAAGCCTACAATTATGCCTGTGCAGTTAAATATGTGGCCTGGCGGACTTTGAACACAAAAAAAACCCAGGCCACAGCAATGGCACTTTGGGCAGGGTATCCTCTCGGATTACTATGGCAAAGCGTTCCACAAGACCTCACTGGGCACCATTATCAATGACGCCATCGAGTTAGGAATCCTCTATGGATTTGTGGTAATTTCTGAAGGCAATTATGAAGAAGAACCGCGTACTGCGGCCAAGATATGCAAGGAAGAGCTTCGCCGGAAAACCTTCTGGCTGCCGACTTAACAGCCCTTCTTAGGGCTACAAAATTGCCACATTATTACAGGGATTCTAATTTGGCTTAGAATCCCGATTCGATTAATCCACTAAACCTGATCTGATCCTTTTGTTTTCCACTGTTCAAAATTCAAACCACATACCTGATATTGAACAAACGTTTTTTTTGTCGCCTAGACATATTAGTAATTAAAATTTGTTAGGGACTTATACATTTTGTATACTATGTACTAGAATAATTGGCTGATGGGCGATAGGAAAAATTTATAGACTTAAAGGATTGGGCTAATTGCAGAGGTGGCTTATACATTATTGGTTTTAGGATTAGTACCTTAGTACAACTGGACTGAATTTGAAATAAGTACGGACGGGCGTATTGGGGCGCACACGATGTCCGCAGCTTCATCGCACCGACTGCCGAGATGCTTTGCCTCCTTTTCCTTACTCGGCCTGCTGTACATGCACGGCGATGTGGAACGATTTCCACTCGCCCATATTCCAGGTGACCCAGTGAGACGTCATAGTCGCCGACCAATCGCGACTGACGTCTCATACTGCTTCGGCTGACACCTGGTACCGCTGTAGACTGAATTCCATTCAAACTTGAGTGCGTGTTCGGTCTATTCCCACTCAAGAAATAGCCCCTAGCTGGTGCTGTGGCGGAGTGTCATGTGGATGCATGGTATAACATGCTGCAAGAGCGGACTGGAGACCCGTAACATGGATGAAGAAAGATAGTCCGGTAATACTTCCATGCCAACGAATCTCATTTATTGAGGAGTGTGCTGATGAGATTAAAAGTCTTGCACTTTACCCTTCAGTATTCAAGTCAATTCACCAGTTAGTGTAGGTCGTTTGGAACTTAATTGTCCCAAGACCTAATGAAACATCTATTGTCTAATTTAACAGTTCTCCTTGACAGCATAAATGTCTGGGGGACGAGGCACTTATTCCTTCCCCCAGGATAAATTTAGCAGTATGATATGCATACATAAACAACTGGAACATGCACAATACGCGCGCACGCCAGCATAATTAAAATCTCTCTCTCTCTCTCTCTCTCTCTCTCTCTCTCTCTCTCTCTCTCTCTCTCTCTCTCTCTCTC